>JAMKCH010006966.1:0-47923 GCA_023653785.1 Ophioderma brevispina
CAGCCACACAGGGGCCACAAGCATCCACGCATGCCCCGTGAATTAGAAGACACCTGCAACTGTATAACCTTCTATGTGGCCTCAAAAAAAAAAAAAACAAAAAAAAAAAATCCTAATTTTTTTTTTTTTTTAGACAGCAATCATGGTTTAACAACCTAAAATGGAAACCACTGGAACGAAAAATCACTCTTCTGTAGGGTTTTTTTCAGATTTTTTATACCTGATAGGACATGGACGGGACACCTAATGACCAACCCACACCAAACCGCCGAACAATCGGTGTGTGTTGTGTCTGTACTGCTGCAAGTTTTGATTCATTTTTTGGTGAGTTTTGGCGATATTGAAATAGGCTTGGCTGCCATCGTCTTCAAATGTCATCATTTGTACGAAATGGCACCCTCTAAGTCCCTGTATTGTCCAATTTCCAAAGCCCTAAAACTCCAAAATACCATAAAATACCCATGGTAGAACATTTGTTATTTTGTGGTATTTGGGGTTCCTGTAGTTCCACACTCTTATATGTTCACTCTAAATTATGAAATTTCTCTGTGGTATTTGTGGTTAATTGGTATTAGCACCCTAGGTATACTCCTGGTTTCGAATTTAAGTTTGGGGGGGACGTCTCTGCCGTGTTAGGTTTGCACCTGAGAAATGCACGCGTCGACCTTGGAATACGCATTTACACCGCGATACAAAGGCGGTGCAAATCCTAACGCTAGATCGACTGCACAGTCGGTCATGACGTCACCGCACAAACTCAAGACCGAACAGAGTGTTAGCACTATCTGCGAAGATCAGATTTTTAAGAAAAAGCATGTTTGCCAACAATGAATTTAGTAAAAAATTTGCACAGAATGAAGTCAGTGGTGGAACGAACAATCCTTCGTTTGTTTTGCCATAATAAACAAGACTTGCAAAACAGTTTGTTTCTTACGCAAAAGAACCTCCCATCTCAATACTGCTAACATAAGAGCACACAATTTCTCCTGCTACCTTTGCAGACGGGTATGGCAGTACCATCCTGGGGTAAAAATACACCAATGGACAAATCAATCTTACATATATAGTTAATGCCATGGGCCTTTTTGTGAGATGGTAGACCACTGCACAACTTTGCTGGGTTTACCCTACCCAAATTGAACTATGCCCTCTCCTACTTGCATGCCCCTAATTGAAACTACACTTACTTCCCTCTCCTTTTGTATATCAATTGAACTATGCCTCTCCGGTTGTATAAGCGGAAAGCAGACATCCGGCCATTTGGCCAAAAATAAGCTTAGCAACAATGCGCATAAAAACATATCATTCGATTTTGTCACTTTGTTTTTCAAAACCGCGATACGGTGCATTTCCCCTGGGTTCCTCTGGTTTGTTTTCTCTCCTGGCCATACAAAATTGAACTATGCCCTCTCAGTTTGTTACCAAATTCTATACTAATCTTCCCCTATGCCCTAGTTTTTTTTTTTTTTTTGCCAACATTATGGAGGTAATTTTCTCCTTTGGAATTGCTTTTCCTGCCTCCCCCCCCCCCCCAATCCAGAATTTGGGGGACAAAAATCCCTAATTTGGTTGTGCAAAAATCAAGGATTTGGGGACAAAAATGGGTTCACAAAGTCGCCAAAGTTTGGAAGGTTTTTTCCCAAAAAAATGTCACTTCCCCCCCCACAAAAAAGGCCACTTTGCTCTCATATTTGTGCCCACCCAAAAACAACATTCTGGGCCACCCCTAGTGTCGCCGCTATCATACAATTTTTTCGGCGTGGCGGCAAGTGTGTCGTCCTGTGTCACAGACTGCGAAAGATATATCTAAATTGGTACTGGTCTCGGCGCGAGAGGATTAAACGTTTCATCCCTCATAGAGAATGTGTGTAAATGAAACTAAATCTCAAATATCTCCGGAAACGAGGGGTTCTATGGACTTTTGCATCAGAGGGTCCCGTTACTATTTGTGTTTTAAATATATATCGTAATTTGGTCTGAACCTATAGAATCTCGCGAGAAAAATTGAACGTTTTGGTCGGGTACTTCGGTACTAGCAGACACGAAAAAGTTAACACACAATCTATACGGGCGATCCATTTTCCCACAATGGCCTTTCGGTATTATTCCAGTCTTGGAAATTGTTCAAAAAACATGCTTTCAATTTTTTTTCAATTTTAGGAAACAGGAGTACGTACTACCGGACCGACGTCGTAACCAAGTTCATGGTATGGTCATTGCGTCTGGTCAGAGAAAGGGAAGTTTAACCCTTTGGTTGGTGAGCTACCATCCATGTACATCCAGAAAGTATATGACTTGGAAATCACGTGTTCTTCCAGCTATAGTGGCGCCAGAAGACCAATGCAGGGCGTCCACCTACCTTTGTATATCTACAGGAGCATTCCCACAAAATACACAAGTGCAACAATAGTACCAACAATGTAGGTAGAGTAAGATTGAGAGGTGGGTGGTAGGTAATGGAAGACAGTGTTGTTTGTAAATCAGTCAAGAAAAGAACATTTAATTTGATGAAGACATTTCCACATGAAGTCTGGACATTCTTCAAGGAGGCTCAACTTGGGCCCATTCTCATTAATAGTTTTGTCAAATTAGTACACTTCCTCAGCAAAATGAGGGTACTTAGAGAATAAAATTTAGGATTTGTTTTTTGTCTATTAATATCGTGTCATATTGGTGGGCAGTCCAATATTTTGAATGACTACGATAAAAGTATTGAATTGCCCATACAATATGGACAAATTTATTAAATACGCAAATAACAAATCATATCTTTATTCTCAATCTTATTTGTTTTGGTTGGTTTAATCACCGAAAATAGATTTTATTTCAATAGTATTAGTAAAAAAGCACAAAATTATTCCCCCACTGTCTAAAAAATAAACTAAAACGTACTAGCTGCGTGCAATGGACGTACCGTATACCGCGCGTAAACACTTGTGCAATGACGCACTACTAATTGCGTATCATATTAGATAGGCAACAAACAATGATATTGCGTGTTTGCTTACTAAACCCCGCCACTGAATAAGAATTTCCATTTAAGTGCTTGAGGGGTGAGGGCCTGTTAGTTCATTTTTCTATGAATACTCCATACAAACAACCCTGAGTCTCAAGGGAAAATAACCCTTTACCCGAAAATGTCCCATGTACAAAGATAGGTAAGCACCAGAGGGTTTTGTATTAGTCAATCCAACATGCAACCCAGTTTGGGAAAATTCACATCAACATGGTCATGTGATCCCACAAAAATCCTATTCGTAACACATAAAAAACACTGACTTGTACACGCATTTTAGCCCACAAGCTGGTACTAGTACTTAGGGATTTTGTGATGATCATTGGAATGGCTGGTGGGGTTCTTTAAAATTTTGAGCACTTTTTATCCCTAAGTACTGACTGTGTTTAGTACAGTACAGTATAGGGACATTGCAATATTGTGGGATGGATTCAAAAACACCCTCTGGGTCGCATATGCAAGATTTTTTTTCTCTTTGTTTTTTTGATTTTGCTTGCTAATTCAGAGAATGCAAAGTGTGGACTGCCTTTTTATTATTAGCCAATCAGAGAAAATATGCAAGTCTCTATAAATGCCCCCATGATCTTCGTATAAATGGTTTCCTCTAATAAATGTCCCCATACTTTTACATGAAAAAAAAAAACACACCTAATTAAAAGCCCCATGGTTCTTATGGAAAATATTGCGAACCAGCAGTAAACATACGAGAGATTTTGCACAGTACTGCTGGGGAAATAAAGAGTGGAAAACTTGTAAGAGATGTTTTGCTAAGGTTTTTTTTCAGTGGTGGCTTGTAAATTTCTTTTTGGACCTTGGGGGATGGGGTTGATGAAATTTATGAACTGAAACAGTGTTATGCGAAAAGATCAATTACAGCACATGTGAAGCGCAAAGCACGCTAAAAATTTGCCATTTGAAGCTAATATCGGTAAAATAATTATAATTAGAACAAAACTTTTTAAACTATTATAGTAAACTATGAGGTTATTTTTGGTCAAAAACACATGGAAACAGGCACAAAATGGGGGGATGATCGTTTTTACCCCCCATCATCAAAATATTGGGGGGGATATATCCCCCCATCCCCGGGATTTACCGCCTATGCAGGTTTTCAGGGAATAAAGCGGAAAAGTTTAGAATACACAAATTTATGGGGACCTTCGACTACAACTGGTCTGTCACGCACAATCTTCTTTTCCGAGTGGAGATATAAGGCCCTGTGTTGCAAGAGTCATTTAGATTGGACCATGGCTGTGACAGATTAAAGGCAGAGAAACAGTTACGGACAGGCGCTGACACTACCAACCGATTTTGCTTATGACAAATCCCCTTCTGCTAAAGGCACCAGGGGGATAAAAAATGAGGCAAAACTGCCTGAAAAAAATGTTTAAAACATGATTTTTTTAAAAAACTGTGGGTGACAGCTGACAGGACAGGATGCTACAACAACCTTTTCTTATCCTTTTTACCACTTCGCTCTATTGGGCCAAAAGCCCCTCAAAAAAACACTAAGGCAAAAAATACACTATTGACACTAGATGCTAATCTGATATAAAAAGGATACAAACTTTTTAGTGCTTACCTGTGATAGAAATTAAAGGAGGAAAAGTAATTAGAATTACACACACTATCGATCTGGATTCTGGATGTGATCAATTTAACCTCCATAAATGCTGCAAAGATTATGCAAATTTCCAACCTTATAGAACTATTTGAGTTGTGACAAAAAAATTTGACTCTCACATGGATCGAACAGGGCTGCTTGCTGACTTATTACCTGCGATGGTCAGCCGACTGACCCGCTCAGCCACCTCGCTCTCTATGGCCAATTTGATAAAGATTATTAACTAGACCTGGGAACAGATCTAATTTACAAGAATTTATTGGGAATGGATGGTGATCCCTTAATGACCCTTGACGGTGACTTGACCTTGGACCCCTGTAACTTCAACCCAATTGGTCACAAATGTCATTAAATGTCTTTGTACTGTTAAAAACTTTACAAGATCAATATATTGAGTTTCAACTCAATCCAGCATGTCAGGGATTGCCTTTGCAGCTCTATAAGTGACCCCTGGGTCACGAATAGGGTCCCCCCCCCCCCCCTTAACGTATTTTCGTATTTACGATATCACGAGGATTATTCTGTCACAGTTTCAGTTCAACGGGAGCTGTTTGTTAAATTTGACTTTGACTGAACTTGACCTGGGTCGAGACTATCTAGACCTTTAACTATTAAATTTCATCCCCTTTAACAATAATGTGACCCCTGGGGAGGAGGGGCAACTGTACTGTTTTGCATTTATGATGTCAATGGCATTTTCTGTCAAATTTAGCTCAATCGGAAGCTTGGTTGGAATTTGACCTTTGACCTTGAACTTTGACCTTTGGGGTCGAGACCATCATAGACCTCTTCTACTATTAATGTTTAATCACTGTAGTAATAACGGGCGTACTGTCTTATAGGCTGAAAAACCAATTTGGTCTTATTTTAACATTTTTTGGAAAAAAATGGACCTTTTGACCCCCTTAATGAACCTTTGATCCGGTATAAAAAAAACCTGAGGTAACAAACAAAAATGCAGTTCCAATACAAATAAAAAAATCTTACTATGCTTAGTTCGGGAGATAAAATTCTTGAAAATTATTTACCTTAAAAACCGGAAATGACCTGAAATGACTCTTGACCTCCAAAATTAAAATGACCTTGCATGCAGCAGGTAACATGAATGCATTATCTGTAAGTTAAGTTACTGTACTATGTTTGAATTTGAGATAAAAATTTTGTGAATTATTTGGAATATTTTGGTTTTTGACCGGAAGTAGTGACCCCTTAATGACCTTGAGCCTGAAACTGTGGACAACCAAAGACCCTGCCTGGTAACGATACATGTGCTCTAATGAGTCCCTCGGTTACATAATTTGTAAGGACAGCGATTTTTTGAATATTTTTCACAATTTTTGCTTTCAAACCGGAAATGACCCCCTTAATGACCTTTGGACGCCTGAGCCCTGAACACCTATATGAAGCAAGGGTCAGTGGTTCCTCGAACAAGTTTGGTTGACATCGGCGTAATCCTGTAAAAGAAGATAATTTTGAAATTAAATTATATATTAAAGATGTGCCAGGTCAAAGGTCAGGACAGGGGTCACTGTCATATGTGAATAAATGGGATGGTCAGCGGTTCATTTGACGTACGTCTAGTCAGAATACGTCAACTGATGACTGAACTAGGGGGGGGGGGGGACGCAGTTGAAATGTTGATAGAAAGAAAGGAAAGAACCAATCAAAAACAGAACAAGACGGCTGACGGCCGTCTTGTAAGAACGCAGGACCACTTTCAAGAAGGCTTCCCTCTAATTTGATCAGGTTTTGGGGGTTGGTGGTCAGTTCAGTTCAGATGATCAGGCATTTGGTGCCAGGTTTCAATGTGGTTTTCAAATGTTGGTGTATCGTGTCAAATGAAGTGTGTAAGGCATCATGTGTTGGGCGTTTAAGTGTCAATCAAGTGTTGGGTGTCATGCCGGGTGTTGGTGTCAGATGCCAGTGTTAGTTGTACATATTGGGTGTCAGTTGTCAAGTGTTTAAAGGGCTAGCAGCGTAATGCGAGAGAATCGAAAAAATGTGGAAATGCATGTTTGGTTAACTTATAAATCAGGTAAAGTGTTACACTTCCATATAACTGCTTTAATGGTGAAACAACCCACCAAATGTGGAAAAACACAAGTATTTGAGGGAAATTTGTCATACCAGCTCCCGCAACTGGACCCATACAACGACGGCGTCTCAAAATTCATAAAAGCAGCTGATATGTGGTGTACATCCATACACCAGTACATAATGACCAAAGATCAATAATGTTTGTGTTTTGAGGTCAAACTGTAATAAGCATGGTGCACAATATCACGCTGAATCTGTGATATTCACCGGAAAAGGCTTCTTTGATCCTCAAGTGGGAAGTTTGATACGCACGTATAGAAATTAAAGAATCAGATAAAAAGTACCGCCTTGTCTTAATACGCGGATTTGAAGCCATCCACTTGCAGGTATTTTCGCATATCCATGCCAGTAACAAAATATAAAAATATGAATTTTGATGATTTTTTCAGGTTTCGGATTAGCAATCGCTGCTAATCCCTTTAAGTGTCACAAGACTGAGTTAGGATGTATGGAGGTGGCAAGTTGTCTGGAGCCAGTAGTCTGGTGCCAGGACTCAGGATGTCTGGGAGGGGGAAAGGTGCCAACTCTGCTCGATAAAAGCCGGGACGATAACGACCAAAATATGCATTTCCATCCTCTTCTTCAAGGAATTTTGACCAATTTCAGCCTAAATTTGGCAAAGGTAAAGTAAATCGGCGATTTCGCACACTACGTGCGCATTTCGTCAAGTTCAAACTTTAATTTGGAGAAAGAAAATCACAGGAGACTTATGAATTTTCGCGCCCCCTCGTGGTGGGTGATAACTTTTGAAATCTTGTCCCCTCTGGATTGACTAACTCGGTACGCCACTGCCTGATTTGGCCCCTAAAAACCACTGTCAGACATTCGGCACCAAATTCTGCTTTACATTATATGATTTTGTTCTACAATCAAAACTGCAGGTTTGTTTCCAACGGACTTGCTTGGTGAGTATTGCAAGTTCCAGGATTCATATCAAGATCAGTGAGAGAACACAAAGACATATATCAGAACAAGCCTTATATGAACTCCTGGATGTGTGCTTAGGGCTATGTTTGAGAATAATTTGGCAATCACAGGTTTTTAGGGCTCGTATTTTTCCAAAAGAATAAAGTGTATGCACTTTATGGATGCCTATACTTGGAGCAGTGAGTTCTTGTTTTCTAACACCCGATTGCCATATTTATTGGCTATGGTGGCACACACACAAAACAAATGTTGTTATTGTTCCATACTGCGGTCACCATGCAACCAGTAGTAGCATTTGGCAGATGAAGAGGGATACCTAGTAACTCTGGCAAGAAATTATTATCCAATTTTCTATAGCCAGAAATGTATTAACATCACGTGAAAACAAAGGGGAAGCTCATGGCTCCCCTGATTTGTCCCATGGTTTGTACATACTCCTCACGCCATCCTCCCCCGCCACTCCACCAGATGAACCTTCGTTAATATTTGTGAATTTTTTTGCTATTATCAAACTTGTTAATGTTCAAATTTAATAAAATTTGTTCTAGAAAGTAGAATAATAAAGCTTTGAAATGAGCCCTAAATAACCAATTGAACACTCATGCTTTGCGCGCTGTTGAACATAGTTCTAAAGGAGGGGACAAAATGTAACGCCACCAACTATATGGGTTGATGAAGTTGATTCCATTGGTTGCCGAAGTTGTTATGCCACAGCAACACCTATGAAATTGGAGCCTCACGAATAAACTGCATGTTAAAGGCTGTGTTGTGGGGCAGAATACTGGAGATTAATCCCAAAAATGGAAAGAATTTAGGATTCTGCCAACACCCCTTGTGACCCTACAATAGTACAAATTCGGAAACGTTTAGAGTGACCGGAGGAGATTTTTTTTGAGGATACGGTCGTAGACCACAGGTATCGAGAACATTTCGAAAGTTTATTGACAAACAAGTACAAAATACAACCTCAAACCTTGTTTTGAACTTGCATGCTAACGTAAATCATCCCTATTGAACATGTTTGAATTTCCTATCGTGCACAAAAAGAAATTACCTCAATCATCATCTATTACATAAAGAGGGCATATTCGGGTTGCTTATTCATCTAAGACAGGTCAAGATTTGACTGCGTTGGTGGACAGAATGGGGAGGGGAAAAATTAAAGGGGAAGATTATCTACTTCAAATTCCCATTCTAGGGTGAAACTTTTGTGTCGAAATGAATCTGAAATACAAAAATGCATAATTATTAACTTGAACATTTTCCCATAGCACTTACAGGGAATATTTCCGCCCGAAGTCCTCAAATTGGAGCAAAAATCGGTCGCCAAAATAAAGTCCTTCCAAACGGGACTCTCAGGGCAAACAAATATAAACGTGCTCTCAAATATAAACGTGCTCTAGAGGGAGCGGTCTTGGCTATAGCAAGTTTTCTTTGTTATCCTTAAAACTCCAGTTTGAAGGACTTATTTTTTTGAGAAGGCCTTTATTGTTTTCACGCCCTCCGAAATGTTGGGGTAGGGGGTAACATATTACATTTATTGGTTTCAGTTATTCAACCTAGTCAAGTTTTTATCACTATTTAGCTATTAAATACTGAACAAGAAGACACAAGAAGCTCACCATAGCGTATACCATTGAGGAAGTTATCGGCTTTCTTCAGTCAACATAAATTGGGCAAAAATTCATTTTTTCCCATATCAATTGTCACCCTGACTGACCGCCGACTTTCTACCCTGTTACAAAAATAAAAGAAATAGATTGATCCATTTAATGATTTGAATATTAATTTTTTATTTCTTTGGTGTTTTTTTATTATTAATGATTGCATCATATAGGTAGTTTTCATGTTCATCACTCACAGGAAATTAGCAAGGCAACTTTTGGTACCCGAAAACGGCCCATTTTTGGCTCCAATTGGCCAAAAAAACTGCATTTTTTCTCAAAATCAGTTGAAAAATATGGGATTTTAGTGCAAAATCGGAAAATATATGATATGTTACCCTTAGAAAAATTAAGTAATCAAGAATTTTGAAGGTTTTACCCCTAAATATTTTTTTCACACCCGGTCCGTAAACGAGTCAAAGCTTGAACGCTGTCTCAAGGTTGTGATCTAATACATTGGTAAGATTCCAAATATGCATGTAAAAAAACATGGTTTCGACAAAAAATCGGGGGACTTCTTTCTGGAAATGTCTCTGTAGACGGATGTGGTGGTTAGCAGAAATAATGAAGTCATCCTGGTAATTTAGAGGATAGAGACCAGTTGTGGTTTTTTAAATCTTCGAAAATTTCAATTTCGTGTTCACAAGTTATACTATACACAGAAGAGTCACTGTAGTAAAATTTCTCCCTCCCACCGGACCTTAGTTAAGGTCATTCAATGAAAACTGTTTTAAAGGCGATCTAGATCACAACTAACAAACCATTTCTACTCTAATAGAGTAGGTAAAGGGGGGGGATGGACGATTTAAGGATATGCAAAGTTTTCACTTAGCCGGGCAGAGTAGCCTGTACTCCAAAAAACCCCATCTGTAAAATTTCGCGCCGATATTTTAATATTTTGAGGCGAGAGCTAAAAAAGTCCCATCCCAGAGTTAGAGTCAGTTCAGTTCAGTTCCCCTATTACTTAATCGGTGACCGATCTACTGCACTGACCGTGTGTGGAGTGGTTGTGTAGAGAACCAAACACACCTTATTACAGAAAATATTCGAAGTTAATTCAAATATGCTAGCCAATGTCATTCCCACTCAAAATATGTTGTTGAGCATATTGCCTCTAAGCATCTAAAAGTAATCGAAAAAATAAGAGTAGGTTGGTAGCTATCGAGTGAGATACCTTGCTAAGTCTATCTCACAAAATAAGCAAGTTTTTCAAGCACTTTCAAGGCCCAATGGAAACGCATGGTAACATACACCACGCCGCTTGGCACCACTTTTGATGAGTTTAGGCCCATTAAGTGACTAACGGTGACTGACGATATGTGTAAATCGGAGCGTTGGGACTGGTTACAGGCCTTAAGAGTGTGCGTTTTGGAACGTTTGAGTGTCAAGTACAGGCTGGGTGTGTTGATGTGAATCAGATGTGTGGTGCTGGAGTATGGATTTTTGAAAATTCACGATTTTTTTTCTCACAACGAAAATATTTCCAGAAAATCAACAAGATATGCTAGTTATGGGCGCACATGTCTGGCCTCATGTGGCTGCACTATACTTTCAGAAAGTTGTGATGTAAAGATCGCAAAATATATCGTTTGTATCTCAGTTGACATATGACGTATGTAATTACATGCCTTTATGACATTAAAATCATCCGATTGTGCAGTTATTGTGGGGAGGAAAGGACGCGTTTCGTAGCGATGGTATGGGCTTCGATTGTAGGATGAGCATTATAAAACCAAATGCATTCCATTATAAATCTGCCGAATTTTACACTTGTTTGATAGACCTTCTGTTCTTGCCTGTATAGCAGGTCAATAATGCTTCTTGAAGGATATGCTATAGATTACACTAGGGACGGGGCATGCAATGCAGGATTACACCAGGAGAAATGGAGGATTTAAACTTTTTTCGACGAGAAAGGTCGCATTCCCTCCGTCGTTCCGTTAAAAAAATGAAAAGTTTGAAAGTCATTGTATCCTCCTCGATTTTGATGAAAAATTCATTGTTGCACTCCTCGCTTACAAAGTTCTTCGACCATTCCCATCAATCCTCCATTTCCCCCTGCGTAAAATAAGTTAATTTTCACGGGGGGGGGGGGGGGGGGGGCACTCACCCAACATGAATCCATAGGGGTGTAAGGGTAGCGATTTTTCAAACCAGAGCATCGGTAACATGGAAAATAGAGGTCTTGGGTAGGAGACAGCCAAATTGCCCATGACATAGGTGTTATGCCAAACATATGCTAAAATTATAAAAAAAAAAATCGAATTTTCAAAAGTAGGGGTTTATTTGGTTGTCAATTTTCAAAATTCTCAAAAAAAACAATAGGGGCATTGTGTGAGAGTGGAACCCTAAAAAAGATGGCATCTTTGGGGGACAATGATGCTGAAAATGGGGGGGTCTAAACAGCTATAGTACCTTTGCGCATTTTGATAAAAAATATGTAAAGTAGGTCATGTAAATAAATTTCAATATTAGTACAAAGTGGTTTGTACACGGTTAGGTAAGAAAGAACGCATGAAAATTACAGATTGGAGCCTTGTGTAAACTTCTACAAAATGCAAATTTACATAAAAAATCTCAAATATCTCACTTTTGCAACAATATGCACATTAGGCCTAGTAACATTATATTACAACTCACTCTCTTCATAGTTGTGTTGGTAAGGGTTTGAAGGGGTGAACCATACAAATTGTAAAAACTTCTAACAAAATGCAAGAAAACTAAACACAACTCTTAAAGTTTTGCATCATTTTGCGGTAAAATTAATTATGTGTATTAGGCCAAATTAAGAGCATTAATGAGGCTCATTTGGTTAATAATTAGTTTGTTATGCTCATAGAAAAATTCCTGAAATTTTCAGAGTGTTTGCATCAATTGTGATTTTTAAAAAAATAAGTCGCGGTCATTGGACCGGTAGTGTCATCTGCGTCGCGCGGTTTGTGAAGGGCGTTATAAAGGTGACATGAGGTCACCAAGTGAGCATGGGTCACAAAGGTGATGTGGGGCCACAAAGGTCACCATGGGGTCACAAAGGTCACAGGGGTCACCCTGATGCACATGGGGTCAACGAGGGTCATCACCCGAGGTCACACGGGTCACGAGGTCACATGGGGTCCAGGTCACATGGGGTCACGAGTTTTTGTTCAATGGGGCAGGTCACAATTGGGTCACCGAAGTAAACATGGTCACCCAAGGTACAGGGTCACCAAGGTCGGTAAACATGGGTCACAAAGGGCACATGGGTCAACAAAGGTCACATGGGGTCAAATCAAGGTACAGGGGGGTCACACGGGGTCACCAACGGTCAACGGAGTCACCAAGGTCGCAAGGGTCTACCAAAGGTCACACGGGGTCACCAAGGTCACAAGAGGCACACAATGTCACTGAGGGTCACCCAATGGTCACATGAGGCCATCCCACCCTGCCCCCAATGCACCCCACCAGCCTCCTCCATGACAACACCCCACCCCTCCCTGTCGCACCCCACACGAGCCCACTCCCTGACACACCTATTGTGAATGGGCCCAAAGGTCACGTTCAAGAGGTCACCATGTAATCATGAGGTCCCAAGGTCACATGAGGTTACCAAGGTCACTTGAGATCACCAAGGTCACGTGATTGTTGTCAAAGGTCACCCCGCCCTTCGACACCCCACCCTCCCCGATGCACCCCACTCCGATGCACCCCACCCACTCCGACGCACACCACCCCCACCCCAACGCACATCACCCGACCCCAACCCAACAGCAATGCACCCAACCCCTCCCCAACGCACCCACCCTGCCACCTCCACAAGCACACATCATAACCCCCCACCCCCAGGCTCCCCCCCCCCAACACAACACCCTTTCTCCAACCTCCAACCTACACCCTCCATATGATTCCCACACAAGATGTGTGGTATAGTAGTTTTCATATAGCAAAGATTGCATTTTCGATGCACCATTTTAGCGATACAGCAATTATGCATATTAATTAGCTCATTTGCATTACTAAGCCGCATGTAGCAGGAACTTTCAAAATGGCAAAGAAGATGTGCACGCATAATGGGTTTCGTGAAAGATGAGACGAAATTTTAAGTATCTGATGTACCGTTCAAAAATATAGACATTACGCTGTTTCTGCATATTAATAGCTATTGCATACGTAATTTGCACGAAAATGCCCCAACCTCTAATCAGTGTTGAGAACTTCTTGAACCGCGTCCTTCAACAAGTTAATATTATACGCCTTACGGAAAACTCCAGTAACTTGCCACAGCCGTGCGGGAAAGGTTAACTTTTGACCTGCCAGGTCCCATGAGTCACCAAGTCAAACATAAGGGTCACCACATGTCACCCTAACCCGCAACCTCCCTCCACCAAGTTACATATCGTAGCCCGTACGGAACTCATACGGCATGCAATAATGGAAGGGTTAACATTGTGACAACCAGACAACACACACAGATAACAGCACACAGACCACACAGACATTACGACCAGGTAGTAGTAATCCCTATGTGCCTTCTGCAATTCTTGCAGGACACAAAAAATGCAAAATTTGTTATTTTTGGTCAAAATTATGCTAATTAGGGTAAAGTAAGGCTATAATAGACTCTGTTGCTGCCAAAATTCTGTATATGACTTGATTAGAGAAAATCCTGCAAGTTGCAGAATGAAGTGTGTAAGGTTTTTAAAGTACTCTATATAAGAAATGGTATTTTTCCTTTCATTGAAACAAAAATTTAAACATTTTCCTCAAAAATTATTCAAGTATTTGGTAAACTGCGAGATAACTTTTAATGTTTTGTAATCTGTAGGTACATAGATCAGGAACATAACTAAAAAATAACTCACGTGTATCCTTGATCGTTTTAGATTCTGTAAATATGTTGTGTTGAAAGAGGACACTACCAAGGTGCCATGGCAATAAAGAAATAAAAGATTGACCTTTGACACTTGTTCTGCAAATGGAATGTTATTTACGAATACAAAAATTTGAATAAGTTTGCTACGGAATGTCCGATTTCAAAAATTCGAAGTGGTCTGATTTGTACACGTTCTCTTCACATACAATTAATCATTTAAACACGGATGAAGACACTTATTTTCACCTGAACTGCCTATCTAGGAGTACTGTACTACTGTGCATGTATGTAAAATTATATGCGACCACCCACAATGGGGCACTTTTCGCTCATAACTTCCCAATCAAACATTCTTTGCTCTAGATTTCACAGGGTAAAGAGAAAAATAGAGCTTTTCTTATGATACCAAATTGTTGACCACGTCCGGTAAAAGCTGGGGCTTCTGGGGACGAGGCTGGTATTACTTAGCGGCGATCAACGGGCCAATCGACCTTGTTCTCAAGAATAGGTTGGTCTGCACTAGTTCGCAATGCAACCTAAATATACAAGCAAATCAGAGACATTCTTTAATTGAATGACGTTTTCGTTATGGGACCGCGTTTTTTTAGGTTGAAGAAAAGTGGATTCAAAAGTGTAAAGCAGCAGACAGATTTATGAATTCACACTACAACTCAGGGTAAAAAAATTACTCACCCAAGTGGTTGCTAATGTCCTTATAATACAATCATCGACCATGTTGCAAAAAGGCTTACGACATAAACAAAAATATAAACATCCTACCCCAATTTTGCTTCACATGTTGAGTAATGGCGTAGTATTGCCGCTGTCTCACTGTTGGAAATATACAATTATAGGATGGAGGATTTACCCTGAATTTTGTATCTCAGAGTTACTAATAGTCGCCGGAACTAGGCTGTGCGACGATGGACACGGGGAGTACGCGTCTGTCTATTTCAATCGTTGTGTTTACGCCGCTGTTACAGCAGTGCGACATTTACGCACCCATGCAAGCAAATGTCCGAATCAGTTCACACATTTACTCAGAGTATAATATGAATTTATCATTATTAAGATAAAGACCTACTAGGTAAGTGTGTGCCTTGTTTACGACCGAGGATATATGAAACAATCTTTTTTATTAGCTCAGAATATTTGCGAAACCCTTTTTGCTCGGAGCCAAGTCAGTTACACGGCTAACGATGATTGTTTAGGGAAGTTGCTTCTACAGTGATGATCCGAATGACACCAAATAAAACGTTCATAACGGTAGAGGTCTTTTACTAGTTGCACCAACTGTGGATCTTTTAAAAAGAATGGAATAGATTCATAGGTACCCCCGCGCATTATTACTGATAAAATTTATTTTAATTTGGCCTTGTTGATCAAAAACGGAATAAACAGCTAATAATAATAACATTTTAGTGGCATGAAAATATATAATAATATGGACTGAGAGGGGGGGGTACATGATATGGAAGTCTTGCCCAAAAGAATTTGAGGAGGAGCACTGCCGATGGAAAGGAAGTTAGTATTTTGCCACACCTATGAATTCGGCAATAGGCCCAACGAAGTATCTATTAAACTGAATGTTAAAGGATTTGTGATGGCAGATACTGAATTTTCACGCCTGGCAGCGTGCCGGGCATTGTCAATGATGGTCATGGTGCAAGCTCGCAGACGACGCATGGCGATAACTGAAATGACCACTGTACGACACCAACCACTACAGACCATCTCATTTACACATAATTATGAAAGCACACTTGATCAGAAATGGCATCGGATTCACCCCAAGGTAATTGTAGGAGCTCTCGCAATACTCAAATTAAAATTAGTGTTACAAGAACAAAACGTATCGTCTTTATTTATGGATTGTATTACCTCTGCCAGACCACTGCTGGTCCGCCCTTTGGAATGCAACTTAGGGATGGGCATATCGCTAATCATCAGTATGCGCCGCGTTAGTTTTGTCAAAGACTCGGTTTAATTGACAGACTACGTTTTAAATAAAAGCAAGAAATCGTGAAGTGGCTAGCCAGGGGGGGTCCGCGGCCCCCCCAATAATTGATTTCGATCGGTTGAGTGAGCCCGTCGGTTCACTTGAAAAGTTCAGGTAATGGCACTTGCAGGCCGGATTGTCGCCAAAGTTATAGGTTGAAATTCAATGGACCAGCGTGCGACAAGTAAATTACAAAATCGTTACAAAAATTAGCCTAGAAGACGTTTAAAGCATATAAAACCAAATTTCAGGGGGCTTCGCACCCCGACCCCCACCGGGGCGTCGCCCCTGGACACCAACAGGGGCCATAAGGCAGGCCCCTGGGACCCTACCCATTTTGTCGGTTGAGGATGCGACACTGGCCCCCCCCCCCAATATGAAAATCATAGCTACGCCACTGATCGTGGGATGCGGGGGTGGGGGGGAGGACTCGGAGAGGTTCGCATCCTTAGCTGATAGACACCCTTGTCTTGTCTTGGTCTTGTCCTTGTACTGTCCAAGTCACGCCCTAGTGGGGCCAACGGGCAGACTCTGGTACCTAGAGCTGTGAGTGCAGGTAAACAGACCGGGTGATTCCCCTATCTGTTCGATAAAGGTCGGCATACTTTTACATGCTCAGGATTGACTCCACTGACACACAGGTCCAACAGCTTAAATGACGCTCGGAACCATGAGGCGGCGGGCACCGAGCGGGCACCGATGCATATACCTGCACATTTACGCAATGGTTGGGAGCGCGAGAGAAATTACATATTCACACTACATAAAATGCTGTGTGGATTAGCAATTTCGACCTTTAAAAACTATTTGAGTAGAACAAGAAACCCGACTCTTGCGGGCTCGAACCAGGGCCGCTTGTTTGATCTTATACCCTGCCTCGGTTTCAGGCCTTTCCGTAGACCGCTCGGCAACCTCGACCGGTAGTTTATCTTTCATAGAGTATACAATCACAAGGTCTAACACAGACTACGCGATTTGATTAAACTGTGGACTCTACAAACAATAGAGACACCAAAAAAAAAAAAAAAAAGTACACCCGAACATCCTCTGCACAACACCTGAACTTAACATTTGAACCCGACACCAGGTACCCAACATGGACACTAACACTTGCCACCTGACACCGACATCTATACCAAAACCAAACACCCCTCTGACACCAACATCTGATACCGGCCCGAAATCCAACATGTGACACTTAACTCCCAACACCAACAACCAACATTTGACCACTCAACATCTCACCAACACCTAACACGAAAGGCCTGACATTGGCCTGCCCAAACCGCGATACGGCACCAACATCCAATTCCTGACACCAGACACTGATGAAACCAGACCACGGCATCTGCCTAGCCACGTTTATGTCGTCCATGCTGAAAATAGTGCCAATGAAGGAATGACCTCTAACTGACTTGCTTGACCAATAAAACAACTAAATGGATGAGAGTAGACACAAATATTACATGGTGGTATTTACCGGCTATTTCATATTGGAAGGCCGTTTCCAGCACGCAGCAGCCTTTAGAATTATTAGCTGAGATCTCCGATATTAATTTTATTCTATACAATTCCTTCGTTTGCGACACGTTTTAGAGCGTATAACCATCAAAGAGTGTCGTACTATAGCCCAGTATTTATACCAAGGCAAAACCCGTTGTAAAAATCTCAATTTTTTTGAAAAAATTGGGGGGCACTCTTCAAAAAATGTACGATTATTTGCGTTTAACGGTAGGAGGGCGGTCTTACGCATATGAACGGTTACACACAGCCTTGACTAAGGCTAGCTGGTCACGATACCAGCTTATTGGAAATTACACTCTTTAGCAGTGCCGCGAGGTGAATCCACTAACCTCGGAGGATTGTGGCAAAGTCAATATTTATTCCAAAATTATCCAAGATATACTAAGAGGAATTGAACTAAGGTTAAGCGGGATTTTTGTATTAAACCTGAGACAGAGACTGCCATAGAAAAGGCAGACAGTAGCAGCCCAAATTACCGTTTGGAAATCCCCCAATGCCCAAATCGAGCCAAGTCGTGTCCACCACCCAACCCCCCAATTAGCAGGGGTGCCCCTCGTGCAAGTGTGGGCAGAATCCAGGAGGAGAGGAAACTTCCAAATACAGGGGTCAAAAACTGAAAAATGATTGTGTTTGATTGCTGCTAAAAGGTAACCAAAGTGCTGCGATATGTTACAAGGATTAAAAGGTATAGGCTATCGTTTGTACTACTTACGGTTATGGAAACAGACAAAAAATCGTCAAGAGGATTAACGAAAGGTTAAACATCTTAAATATGGCTCGGAGTTCTTTCTTTTTAATATTGGACATGTTAAAATCATTAGGTTTATATTTAGTTAGATTGTATTAAACTGTATTTTGGTTGTGTTTGTTGATTTGTACAACGCTAGGATACTTTTATTGTAGCGCTTAGACGTGACAATATATTCTCCAATAAACAAATACAAATGAGAGTGTCAACTACTTGGTGAGCACTCCTGTGGAACGGTTCACAATTGAGACATTTAAAGAATTTGGTGATGACCTTGACATTTGACAAATTTGGCTTTACCTGGTAAACCATTCCTTGTAGGTAGTACAAACTATACCTTTATATCATTTAACAACGAATGAAAAGTTGTTACCTTTTTACAGCAATCAAACATTTTCATTCTTGGATCACCTGTAGTATTATGAATTTTCCCCCATCATGGATTTGCCCTCACAACTTGATCGTGGGGCACCCCGCGAGCGCTAAATTTGAAAATTGGTTCATGTAACTTCATTCGACTGACGAATCCACTGAGAAAAGATGTTGCTCTCCACGGTCACGGGAAGTTGCTCCAAACAATGATCCTTATATAGAATATGCTCCAAATAACCCAACTACTCATGAATTAAACCTCCCAGCTCCTCCCCGCGAAGAAAATGTAAACACCTTAACTTATTCAACGATCATTAGCTCCATCAGCCAACTTGATGGACCAACAATTACTTGCTAGCTTGACACGCGCCAGCAAAAGATTAATTTTTAAAAGAAAAGTTAAAAATTTTATTTTAACATGGTGGAGTGGCATATGTTACAAATAAAACTGTTAACACCAAAGTTTGGGTTAATACCACCAGACGGCGTGCGGGTCCCCCTTCCCAAATCGCAGGGGTGCCCCTCGTGAAAGTATGGACGGAATCCAGGAGGAAGGAAAAAGTCATTATACAAGGGGTCAAAAATGAAAAAGGATATGTGAATGCTGCTCAAAAAGGTACACAGAATTGTTCGTCTATGGTACAAGGATTAAAAAAGGTTAGGTTTGTATACTCCTTACAACTTATGTTAGGGAAATAAGACAAAAATCGCAAAGGTCTTCACGAAGGTTAAATTTCACTATTGCTCCGATTTCTTCTTTTTAATAATTGAAATTTAAAAACATTAGGTTTATTATGTATATTGATTAAACTGTATTTTTGGGTGGATTTGTGTGGATTATGTGACAACGATTAGATAACTTTGTTGTAGCGCTTTTAAGTGACATTATTATTTCTCTCGATCACAAATACAAATGAGGTGGTCAATACTTGTTGCAATCCCTGTGGACAAGTTAACAATTGAGAACATTTTAAAAATTGGTGATGGACCTTTGACTTTGACAAATTTTGTCTTATACTTCGGGAACAATACCTTGGAGGTAGTACAAACTATACCTTTTAATCCTATAACAAGAAGAACGTTCGGTTACCTTTTTTACAGCAATCCAAACAGTCATTCTGCCCCATGTATATGAATTTTTCCCAATCCTGATTGTTTGCCCACACTTTCTCGAGGGGGGCACCTCGCTAAATTTGGTAATTAACCTTCAGTATAGAGACCGAATCACTAAGAAAACGATGCTTGCTACTCCACGGTCACGGCATGCCTCCAAACAAAATGATCCATATACAGATAATTGCTCCAAATGAACCAACTACTATTTAAACCTCCCAGCTCCTCAACTCATAGAAATGAAAAACACCTTAACTTCATAGCCTCCCTCAGCCATACGATGGACAACACCATTACTTTGTTAGCTGTGACCATGCGCCCGAAATAATATTAATTTAAAAAGAAAGAAAAGCTTAAAAATATTATTTTAACATGGTGAGTGGAATTATGTACAAATTGCAAAAATGTTAACACCAAAGTTTGGGGTTAATTAACACCAGAGTCCCGTTCATTGATTCCAGAAGGGTCTTAAAGTGACACCAGTGGTTGTCAATTTGACACTTAAGTGCTGTTAAATACATACTTAACACCGACATGTGGTGTAATGAAAAGTATTAACACCAAACGCGTGTCATATAGTACCAATTGGTGTAAATAACACTAATCATGGGTGTCATTTTAACACCTAATGATTCAGAAGGTGTTAAATTAACACCCATAGTAGGCCTACGTGTTAATTAACATCCCCGTTTTTGAGGTGGTAGCCAGTTTTCAGGAAATTAAATCATGTCTACCTAATGGATTTTTTTGTTTACGGTCTTCCCGCAAATAGAAATGTTAACCAAAAAATAGCTTGAACCTTTTTTAATCAATATATTGTCTTGGTGTCAAATTTTCAAAAGCAATAATATGACTCCTCGATCCCTTTTACAGTTTCTAATTTTACCCCCAAGTCAGAAGAAAAAAAAACAGAGTTTTATCAATGAGAAACGTAGTTTTCTCGTGCAATAGCTACAGAGATATTGATAAACTTAGTCTGCGTAGTTTATTCAGCTGAGTTTATCAGAATTTATCTGTGATAAATATGTTTTGCACGCAACAATGGCGGCTCCACATATTTGATAACTATATAGGTTCAAGTGAATAAACTTACGTTTTTCACCAGAAAAAACTATGTATCATGAAAAACAAGTTTTGCACGCCAAAAATGTTCAAGATATTTGGATAAACTAAGTTTTCAAGCGATTAAACAAGTTAGCAGCAGATCTGCTTATCTGAGCTGATAAACTATGTTTTCGCAGTTTCAGAAAAACTAAGGTTTTCATTGATAGACTAGTTTATCTAGAAAAAACAAGGTTATCCTTGAAAAAACTCAGTTTGTCTCAGAAAAAACACGTTATCATTTGATAAACTATTTCTATATTTTGAGAATGCGCTTGCCAGACATGTAGAAAAGGACTAACAAAAACTTTCAAACTTCGACATTATAGTGGCAGCTTGTGACCCATTTTCTGTCGGTTGAGATGCGACACTGGCCCCCCCCCCCAATATGAATCCTAGCTACGCCACTGAATCGTAGATGGGGGGAGACTCGGATAGGTTCGCAGTCCCTTAGCTGATAGCACCCTTGTCTTGTCTTGTTACTGTCCAACGCCCTTAAAAGGGGGCCAACCCGACAGACTCTGGTAGCCTAGAGCAGTGAGTTCAGGTCCAGACCCAGGATTATCCCCTACTCTTTTCGATAAGTCTTCAACTTTTTACGTGCTCAGGATTGCCTCCACTGACACACAGACCAACAGCTTTACAATGACTCTCGAACCATGAGGCGGCGGGCACCCGGCGGTCACCGATTGCATATACTGCACATTCTATGCAATGGGTGGAGCGAGGAGAATTCCCATATCACACACATAAATGCTGTTGGATTATTAATTTTCCGACCTTATAGGAACTATTGAATATTACCAATAACCCGACGCTTGCGGGGCTCGACGCAGGGCCTGCTGGTCGATCTCGTATCCCTGCCACGGTTCAAGCGCCTGACCGTCGGTCCACCTCGCCGGTAGTTTAAATCTTCCATAGGTATACAATGTACAATGTCTGTAACCCAGACTATCGCGATTGAAACTGGACTACAGACACGAAGGACACCAAAAAAAAAAAAAATTACACCAGACATCCTATGCACAACACCTTACACTAACTTTGAAACGCCGAGCACCAGGTACCCAACATGACACTTAACATCTTGACAACAAAGGTGAAGTGTGTCACACCGGAACCAATACAATGACCCCGACATCTGATACCCACAACCAACACCCCTCTGACACAACATCTTATAACCGCTCCGAAAATCCAACATGTGACACTTAACTCCCAACACCAACAACCAACATTGACACTCACATCGGCCCAACACCTAACACGAAATGCCTGACACTTGGCCTGACAGCAAACCGCAGATACCTGATACACAACAATCATTCCTGAACACCAGACATCTGACACCAGACCCAATGCATCCTGACCTCGACACTCTGTTTTGTCCGTCCACTTATGAAATAGTGCCACCTTGAAGAAAATACCTCTAACTTGACTTGCTGAACCAATAAAACAACTAATGGATGAGCCGTAGACCATACATTGTGGTATTTCCCGGCCTATTTCATATTGAAGGCCGTTTCCCATCACTCAGCAGCGCTTAGAATTAATTACTCGAGATCTCCGATATTATTTTTATCTAATTACAAAATTCCTTCGTTTGCGACCGTTTTTTTTGAGCGTAACCATTCCCAGGTGAGTTTTACTATAGCCAGTTACCAATGCAAACCGTGTAAAAATCATCATTTTTTTTTTGAAAATTGGGGACTCTGCAAAAATGTACTATTATTGCTTTAACGGTAGGAGGGCGTTCTTACGCATATCGACCGGTTACACACAGACGTGACTAAGGCTAGGCCTGGTCACGAAACAATCTAATTTGGGCAATACACTCTTTTGCATGCAGCGAGGGTTACGTCCACTAACCTCGACGAATTTTGAAGTCAATAGTTATTCCAAAATTATCACGATAATACTAAGATGTATTGAACTAGGTTTAAGAGATTTGATTTTGTAATGTAAACTGAGACAGAGACTGCCATAGAAAATGCACGTAGCAGTTCCCCAAATTACCGTTTGGAAATCCCCAATGCCCAAATCGAGCAAGTCGTGTCCTACCCCCCCCCCAATTTAGCAGGGGTGCCCCTCGTGAAAGTGTGGACGGAATCCAGGAGGAGAAATTCATAATACAGGGGTCAAAAATGAAAAAATGATCTGAATGCTGTAAAAAGGTAACCAGAGTGTTCGTCTGTTACAAGGATTAAAAAAGGTATAGGCTATAGTTTGTACTACTTACGGTTATGGAAATAAGACAAAAATGTCAAAGGTCTTCACGAAAGGTTAAATCTTAAATATTGCTCCGATTTCTTTCTTTTTTAATAATTGAAATATTAAAATCATTAGGTTTATTAGTTTATATTGTATTAAACTGTATTTTTGGTGTGTTTGTGTGATTATGTACAACGCTTAGATACTTTATTGTAGCGCTTTATAAGTGACAATTATTATTATTTATCTCAATAAACAAATACAAATGAGAGTGTCAACTACTTTTGTTGCAATCCCTGTGGAAAGGTTAACAATTTGAGACCATTTTTAAAGAATTTGGTGATGACCTTGACATTTGACAAAGAACAGTTGTGTGTTACCTTTTTACAGCACTCCAAACATGTTCATTCTTGACCCCTGTATATTATGAATTTTCCCCATCCGAGTTTTGCCCATCTACACTTTCTCGAGGGGCACCCCGCTAGCGCTAAATTTCTTCATTAACCTTCATAGAAGACGAATCCACTGAGAAAGATGCTCTGCTCTCCACGGTCACGGAATGCTCCAAACAATGATCCTATATATAGAATCATTGCTCCAAATAACCCAACTACTCATGAATTAAAACCCTCCCAGCTCCTCCCCTCCAAGAAATGAAACACCTTAACTATTCAACCGATCATTAGCCTCCATCAGCCAACTGATGGACAACACAATTACTTTGCTAGCTGTGACATGAGCCAGCAATAATATCATTTTAAAGAAAAAGTAAAAATATTATTTTAAAATGGTGGTAGTAGGCATATGTTACAAATAAAAATGTTAAACACACACAAGTCTGGTGTTCATTAACACCAGAGGGTCCGTCCCCCCTCCCAAATTTAGCAGGGGTGCCCCTCGTGAAAGTGTGGACGGAATCCAGGAGGAGAAATTCATAATACAGGGGTCAAAAATGAAAAAATGATCTGAATGCTGTAAAAAGGTAACCAGAGTGTTCGTCTTGTTACAAGGATTAAAAAAGGTATAGGCTATAGTTTGTACTACTTACGGTTATGGAAATAAGGACAAAAAATCGTTCCAGTGCTCACGAAAGGTTAAATCTTAAATATTGCTCCGATTTCTCTCTTTTTTAATAATTGAAATATTAAAATCATTAGGTTTATTAGTTTATATTGTATTAAACTGTATTTTTGGTGTGTTTGTGTGATTATGTACAACGCTTAGATACTTTATTGTAGCGCTTTATAAGTGACAATTATTATTTATCTCAATAAACAAATACAAATGAGAGTGTCAACTACTTTTGTTGCAATCCCTGTGGAAAGGTTAACAATTTGAGACCATTTTTAAAGAATTTGGTGATGACCTTGACATTTGACAAGATGAAACAGTTTGGTTACCTTTTTTACAACAATCCAATCATCTTTTATTTCTTGGACCCCTGTTATATGAATTGTCCCATCCTGGGATTTGCCACACGTTCTCGAGGGGCAACCGCTAGGCTAAATTTCTTCAATTAACCTTCATAGAAGACGAATCCACTGAGAGAAAAGATGCTCTGCTCTCCACGGTCACGGAATGCTCCAAACAATGATCCTATATATTAGAATCATTGCTCCCAATAACCAAACTACTCATGAAATTAACTCCCAGCTCCTCCCCTCCAAGAAATTAAACACTGAACTATTCAACCAATCATTAGCCTCCATCAGCCAATGAGGAAAACACAATTACTTTGCAGCTGTGCATGACGCCGCAATAATATTAATTTTAAAAAGAAAAAGTCTAAAAATATTATTTTAACATGGGGAGTGCAAATTGGTACAAATTAAAAATGTTAACCACCAAAGTTTGGTGTTAATTAAAACCAGAGGGTGCGGTCACACTCCCACAATATTTAGCAGGGGGGCCACCTCGTGAAAGTGTTTGGACGGCATCATGAGGAGAAATTCATAATACAGGGGTCAAAAATGAAAAACATGGATCTGAATGCTGTAAAAAGGGGAAACCAGAGTGTTCGTCTTGTTACAAGGATATTTAAAAGGTATAGGTTGGTACTACTTACAAATTATGGTTTGGAAAACGACAAAATCGTCAAAAAGGTCTTAACGAAAGGTGTAAATCTTAAATATTGCTCCGATTCTCTCTTTTTTAATAATTGAAATATTAAAATCATTAGGTTTATTAGTTATATTGTATTAAACTGTATTTTGGTGTGTTGGTGTGATTATGGACAACGCTTAGATAGTTTGTTTTATCCGCTTTATAAGTTGACAATTATTATTAATCTCGATAAACACATACAAATGAGAGTGTCAACTACTTTGTTGCAATCCCCCCTGGTGGAAATGTTTAGCAATTTAAGACCATTTAAAATATTTGGTGATGACCTTTGACAAATTTTGTAACTTATACCTCGTAAGCATACCTTGTAGGTAGTACAAACATACCTTTTTAATCTTATACCAAAGAAGAACAGTTTGGTTACCTTTTTACAGCAATCCAAACATTTTTCATTCTTGACCCCTGTTTATGATTTTTCCCCCCCTGGATTTTGCCCACACTTTCTCGAGGGGCACCCCGCTAATTTTTTCATTCACCTTCTATAGAAGACCGAATCCACAAAGAAACGATGCTCTGCTCTCCACGGTCACGAATTGCTCCAAACAATGATCCTACAGAATAATTGCTCTCCCAAATACCCACCTACTAATGAAACTCCAGCATTCCTCCCCTCCAAGAAATGAAAGCCCTAACTATTCATAGCTCCCTCCCCAACCGATTTGGGACAACACAATTACTTTGCTAGCTGGCCATGAAGCAAGCAATAAAAATATTAATTTTAAAAAGAAAAGCTAAAAATATTACTTTACCCTGGGTAGAGTGGCATATGTTACAAATAAAAAATGTAACCACCAAGTTTGGTGTTAATTAACACTAAAGGGTGCGGTCCCGTATTGATTCCAGAAGGGTCTTAAATGACACCATGGTGTCAATTTGAACTAGTGTAAAAATAATTAACACCGCATGTGGTGTAAAATTAATACAAACAACCCAAACGTGTCATATAGTACAAATTGGTGTTAAATATACCACTAACATGTGTTTATTTTTAACACCCGAATGATTCCAGAAGAGTTGTTAAAATTAACCCCATATAAGGCCTACGTGTTAAATTTAACATCCCCGTTTTTTTGCGGTGTAAGCCAGTTTCATGAAAAAAGCATTCCTATTATAAGAATTTTTTTCCGGGTCTTCTCCGTGCCCGCCAATATTAAATGTTTAAACAAAATAGGCCTGGAACTTTTTTACATCAATATATTTTATTGGGTTTCAATTCCAATTCAAAAGCAAAATATGACCCCTCCCTCTCCTATCCCATTCACCTTTTTCTAATTTTAAATCCCCCTCTAAATCATAAAAACGGAGTTTATCAACTGATAAACTTAGTTTTTTTCTCGCGCAATGCTCAAGTCTTGATAAACTTAGCTTAGTTATTTCATCAGCTGATAACTGAAGTTATCAGAAATTTTTCTTGTGATAAACTAATGTTTTTGGCACGCACAATGCTCACATATTGATAAACTATATTTTTTCATCAAGTGATAAACTTAGTTTTTCACACACCAGAAAAACTATGTTTTATCACTGAAAACAATGTTTTTGCACGCAAAATGTTTAAAATATTTGATAAACTAAGTTTTTTCAAGCGATAAACTAAGTTTATCAGAAAACCTCTTGCTATCTGACTGATAACTATGTTTTCGCAGTTTCAGAAAAACTAAGTTTTCACTTGATATACTTAGTTTATCTAGAAAAACCAAGTTATCACTTGAAAAACGCAGTTTTTCTCAGAAAAAAACAAGTTTTATCATTGTAAACTTTTTCGTATATTTTGAGCATTGCGCTTGCCATACATCGAAAGGACTACACCAAACTTTCAACTTTGACATTACTCGTGGCAGCTTGTTGACCCATTAACACGCTGCTTAAATCCGAATCTTGTTCGATCGTCCCGTGTTGTTGACAGCAGGATGCAGCCCGGCCCCAAGACAAGTTAACATAGGAATTGGTTAACAGGGTAAATTGTTTTCAGAGTAGTAATTACCAAATCATTTAAAATAACACTCTTTATTAAGTCTCTCTTAAAAACACTCAACGGAGTTGAGTGATAACTGAAGAAAAATTACAAAGACGGAGCAACGTGCAAAGTTGTTGAAATCAGCTGTTTTATCGCAACGTTTGTTTGTGTTCACTCCCACATACCCACAGACAGGCTTTATAACCTGCGCTAACACGGAAGACCGATGTGTGAAAGCTTGACTGATACTGATAGTGACCTATGCAATTCCGTGTGGCAGGAAATATGGTCCTCCGGCTCACAGTCCGGGAACAATGGTGAAGAATAGGGCAATCGTTCAGTTGACTCTTCACTTCACATTAGTTTTTTCACGCTTTTATTCCTTTCGTCTATGAGCCGGACTATCATTACTAGTATGCCGGGAGCGGGCTGACGTCAATCGCGGTGAAAACAAATGGGACCCTGAATCCCCGAATCTCGGTGAAAACAAACTGCGCAAATTGCGTCTTTAAGTTCACTGCCAACATCCGTATGACCCTATTGCGTGCACGCCATCGAATTACGCACGTGTTGCCATGCCGTTGTCCCCCCAGGCAGATTTTGTTGACTCCCTGATGTCCTCTCCCCAGCTATATGATACCTGCGGGACTATGATTACTTCACACCGGCCATACGGTGCATTATAATTAATAGTAATTACTGTTAATTGAAATGAAAAATTTCTTGAGATACTATCTAGGATATTGGTACACTCTCTGGTTGGTGCCCCTCGGGCAACAACTTTGAGATGTGGGAGTAGTCAGTATCACAGAACCCACAAAGGCTAGCTAACGTGCGACATTGGGTGACAAACCACAAAAAATTAAGAATTTCTTCGAGAAATATGGTTCCACACTTACCGATTATAACAGGGACTAGTAATGTGTTACCAAAGTTCTACTCGTTTAGAGCGATCCCGTACTGGCAAAGAAAAAATCGGAGAAATTTTAAATCCCGGTGTGCCAGCTATTCACATCGATTCACAGGTCTTGTTTACCAAATGGTGGCGATATGATCGATATCACGTGCTTTGACAGATGCAGCGGAAAATTCCCGAACATTCATTCACATGATTGTAATATCTTCCAACACGCCAATACAAGTTGTGTGTGCGTGGGTTGTAAACACCAAAAGAGTGCTGGCCGGTAACGGCAGGAGAGACTTCGTTTCTGGTCTATCGACGTTCAATCCAACAAAAATAATAGCAATGTTTGATCATCGGGAGAAATCTTCACTGAAGTAAGCACGTTGTTTCCAGATTTTTGACGCTATTTTTCGATATTTGCAATGGACTCTAAAATAAATATAGGGGACATATGGATGGCTGAGAGTCTACTACTACATGTGGATGGCAGGATTGAAACGGGTAAAGTGCGCTGGAATCAGTTCCGCTAATCGTAACTAGAGGTCTTTACATACACATTTGTATGGCTGACTTTAACATTGGACTGAGACCTCTAGTTACGAAAATTTCTATTCGGACCAGCGTACAAATAAGAACTACCTATGTACTCATGGTACGAGCACGCAAATACACAGTGCTTGTGACTTTCACAGGAAATTTCTTCTAGCTGTCAATGATACTCAAGATCTTGGAAATGCCGTCAGGTATTGCAACAGATTTGTTTACCCGATTCCCGAGGATTATTAAAAAAAAATCCTATTCATTTTCAAGTTCCAGTTTCTACGTCCAAAACGCCTGGATTTTATTATAATGGCGCAGGACAAGCATCCGGTAGATCAGCACAAAGGTCAGCTGAAATTACAGACCCAAATAAATCGTGAGAGACCGTCGAACCGAACACGGAGAGAGGATACTGTATGAAATGGAGTAGCTAATCGTACGTGGCGCATTGTTATTAACGCTATATAATACGTCATACTGCATTGAATTAGGACCGAGTCCGGGGCCGGCGCTATCACTACAAAAAGTGTATGGGTATTTTTACACAATGTCTCTAGCCTGAAGCCGATGACATACTTCCAGTCCAAAAGCGAGCGGATTGGCTATGCGGCAGAAACCGGACTTTTGACCCACAAGATCAACTGTTACGGAATGCTCATGAGCAGCAATCGCTCGCTGCGACTCGACTGGAGTGAATCATTGCCTTTTTAAATGTTCTTTACAAAATTGGGTCGCACAGTCTGACCTTTCACCTGTCTATGTCACTTGGATTTCCGGTCTGGACTTAGTCTGTCAAGTGAAATTATCGTCCTCTGAAAAAGTGCATCAACTTTGTATTTTAAGTTTAGATTCTTCCTGCGAAAACTACTAAAACATTTTCGGGGTTGGTCTACCGATGTCTACAGCCCAAAAGTAAGTACATTTGCTAAAAACCATGACATCATTTAGAGAATATTTACTTAGCAAAATTGTTTCTACCATCGGTCCCGAGTTTCATAATTGCATGACTTGAGGGCCAGTAGAATATGGCCAGGTGATAAAGATAAGGGAAATCAATGTCATGGATCTTAGCAGGAACTGCCGCTGACATGGGACTTTGCATTTCCCAAAATTTGATGTTCCATTGTTCAGCAGGCTGGAATAGCTTTAGTAAGTACCAGTACTTTCGGACCACTAGATACTATCCAAGTTCGAAGAGTCTTGCTGAGTTTATATTCTTGATTCACCAGTTAATGACATGGTTAAAGTAACAATCCTCGCAAAAAGTCTTGGATGGGAAACACTTCAGGTTGTTGTAAATAACAGGGACCTGTATTTTGAAAGGCAAAACGCTCTTCGCCGGACTAGTCTGGCAAATTACCGTTGTGAAATCTATTACCCGGACAAAACTACTGGACTTAGTAATATTTCTCTTTACTCCCTAAAATAATATTGAAATACATTTATTTGAAAAAAGCCTGGTTGGATTCCGAACCTGTGATACCCTGCATTATAAAAATCGATGCTCTTATCGGGGGGGGACTACACTAGCGAGGGGGAGGTGGGTAGTGATTGATTTTATCCTAAATAAGCTTTACGGAAATAAACCGATAATACTAATCTGTGATATGATAGATATTACTATATAAATAGCGCCCAGTAAGTTGGTCCAGTAATAGATTTCCACAACAGTAAATTTGCCGGACCTAGTCTGGCGATAGGCACTTCCATTTTGAAAATTGCAGGCGAGCTGTTTTTAAAAGCTCTTCTTGAAATTCCCAGAAGGTGCCAGTGGAGGCTGTCTTACGAAAATTTAATCCATGAGTGTACACCAACATACACCTATCGATGGATGGCTGGTCGAAATTCGGCTTTTTAAAACTCTACCCTCCAGAACAGCTTATTTCTACTTTGGAGACCGTGCAATAAGCTAAGGACTGAGATTATTTTGTACCAAAATCAGAAAATATGGAATAAAATGCTTGAAAGTGCACGAAAGCTTCTGTGAAATGATATTATTTGAACTGAAACGTATGTTAAATGTTCTAAAAGTAGCGTTTTCCATTCAACATGTTACCGCGGGCCCGGTCAACAATTTGAAACAATCAGGCCTCATTTGTTCTTTCTGACCCGAAAGTCGTGTCTACAAAATAGGAGTGGCTAAGGCTATAGGTTCCAATAATGTTGTAAAGTAATGGCTATTACGTGCCCTGATTTGTTAAAGACACTAACGACTACATTAATTTATGACCCCCGGACTATGATGTACGATAAACATTTTGTCCAGAGTAATAAAGTATGAAGGCTTTTTACAACTGTAGGTACCAGTATTTTAAAGGTTGGTTGTATAACAAAAAGCGACATGTTTTTTTAACTCAATTTACTCCTTCTAGGCGAGCGATGAATCGCGCGATGGTAACCTGTTTCAAGCGCTCGCAAGGCGCGTTAGAGCGATCGCGCGCCTCAAAATACAGTCCCTAAATAAATGTCCCCGCTCCTGTGTACAATGTTGTTCACAGAGGCCAACGTTTCATCGTGGTGTGAAGGGGTTCAACATGTCTGATGGGGGAGGGGAGGGTTTAAAATTGAGGGAGAAACTCAATCTGTGATTCGTGCAATATTTACAGATTGAGACGCTAAGCTTCACAGAATGGGCGGCCACGTTCAACTTTTATGCGACGCTTTGTTTTTTGTTTAAAGAGATGTGCGGAAAATGGTTGTATTCTTACCATAAAGGTTCGTTAATACCTCGCTGCACTGTGCAGTGCAGTGCCGATATGTCGATCACATTCTGCCGCCAAACTCAACGTAACCTGCTGCAGCTGCAGTTAAATAAATTACTCGGTTGCAGTACAGCAATGCAGCATACTGGACAGAGACCGGAATTCGAGCATTGCAATTCACTCACAGCAGTCTCACGCTTGATTGCACTACGGAAGAAAGCGTGGAGTGTTCCAAGTACTTTTGACGAGAATTGTAGTCAGTTTTTAACCCATCAATGATGGGTTGTTGCTATCGAGAGCGGCATTTAATATGTCGTTCTGTTAGCGAACTATTCGGACTGTTTTATGTCGTTTGCGCCGAAAATTAGGCAAAATGTTCTAGAGGTGGTGGGCCTATTGTGGTAGGATTTATTTTTTTAATGTTAGTGACGGCAGTGAGTTTGGGGAGGCTTTCTGTTTTTTACGGGACAATTGGATGCCCGATTGTCGGTCTTCTTACTGGAATGCTATTGGTTATGTGTGCACTTGATAAACCGATGGGTATGCGTGCGAAAAGAAACGTGAGCTAAAGTCGGTCGTGCTACCATATATACCAAGAGCTACAGGGCCATCTAGGGCAGGAATGAGGTCAGGACACGAAGGAGTCTTTGACTGAGTGGATTTAGTGTAAACAGACCCTGATGGATGAAGGTCGCCCGAGACGATTCTAGAGAAGCGTTTACTTCAACAGAGAGTGAAAAGTGGTCTTCCTCTACTACAACAGCACAAAAGAATGTTGTAAAAACTTGGCAAAATCGATGGAAGACATAATTAAAAAACAATATTGATGATTATTTACCAACTTCGTAAAGACGTTTTGCAATTCGATGACCGCGGCCGATTTTGTAGACCAGATCGACGAAAAATGAACAATTGTTTTGGCACACATGCGCAAGTGCTTCTTTACAAAAATGAATAATTAATTAGGTCGCCCAGGGCAGCCGGGAGTGTCGTCCAGCCAGTATAGCACACTCGAGGCATAGGCCTATAGACGTGTTTTTTTAGTACGTTTATGCTCGAAGTAATGTTTTGATTTTGATGTCAGGTACTCAAAACGTTGAAACAAACAAATTCAAGTGTAAAACTTGGAAGGGGTCAGCTAATCGCCAAAACATAGCAGCGAGGAGAATGGAAGGTTGTGTACAGTTGCTTGATTGAGTAAAATAGGGCCAAATTCCAATTTTGTTCAGCAGCCTGACTGACAATCGGCTGATATATTTCATGAAAATTCCCATCTTTTGAGGAAGCAGCCTGGCTAAAACATTTGCCGATGTAGGTAAGAGCTTGCTAACACCCCATCTCATGCATCTCATTGCGGTTGTAATCAGATTTTGATCCATTCGCTGGCAAATAAGTCTTATACTTGTAAGATAAGACATTTGGACAACCCTTTAATTAAATCTGTTCATTTTGCCCACCGAGTATTACTATATTCACCCCGTGTTGTATATTTAATGATTGGTCCAAAACAACATTCGTCCCCTATGTTAATAGAAGTAAACCAAAATAAAAACAGTAAATGGGGGGGGGGGGAGTGGAAAGTATTTTTAAAATTATTTTTAAAAATACAAACCTAAATAAAGCTAGGGAACTATTTTTAGTACATAGGACTCACCTTTCATAAAATGGTGGACCAAATAGAAATATGCAATGGAAATTCCCCAAGTCCGATAAAAACACGTGTTCAATTCTCCACCTGTTCTGCATTAGTTTTTGGAAAAAGGGCCTGGCGATTTGTTATGTGAGCTATCAAATAATTACCTGCCTTATCACGCGCCCCAGTGTGTTTCTATTGTATTCACATTGTAACTGCTGTTCTATTTGTATTCACATTGTTAACTGCTGAAGATGTGTAATTATTTGCCCCAGCAATCGTCCAATTAATAGGTTTTTTATGGGTTAGATAAACAAAAGTTGAAAATTTATCCGTTAAATTGTTCCCGCTACAAAAAATGGTTATAACCATCATTTGCATGGAATGCCGAGGGTCTTGCACCTGACTGTCAGGTGCAAGATTCATCACATTTCATTGTTCTTCTTCTTGTGAAGCGCTAGGGGCAGGGTCAGCTAAGTGGAGCGATATGACGGTCAGTCGTACGTTCAAAAACATACATTAAATTAGCGTGTACATCCTTCATACATTTTAATGGAAATCTCAATGTACAAACATTATTGGAAGTTGGATGTCATGAATGTATGAATGATATGAGTGAAGGGGAAAACTTTATTTGGCCTGTATTATGAAAGTAAGTCGCATGTTTATCATAGTAGTACTAGCTTACGTATGATAAACACGGCATGAATGTCGAATGTGATTGGCCAAAGATAATTACGTGTACCCGTTCGGATGCATGAATTGACAGATTTCGCTGTACATTCACCATCGGATATAGATAGTAGTGACTCGCGGCAGGTCTCAAAGATCCACTTTTCTTAATGTTCACATCAAAAAACATTCGTGAACATAACAATGAAAAACTATCTAAAAAACAGGGGACAGATGCATTTTAGAAGGGTTGGCAAACTTTGGCTTTTGATGCCAAAACAGTGTCCAAAAAGCTCCAAACTATTTGGAGCCACGTGGAAATGTAACAGTTAAGATTTATTGATCCCCAGAAAATCTAAAACTCCTTATTCCTCGAGCCAATCCAGCTACCTTGCGTGTCTCCTAATTGATCGATCTCTCCTTTCCGTTTAACAGCTGAACCAATTATAATGTTGGATATTCCCAGTAAATTGCCAAACCCGCTGTCGGATGACTACCGTACCATAGCAATTGCGTGAAGAAGCCGTCTTGATTTCTTCCAAATATACTTAAATATAACCTGAGAAATACGCCGAAAGTACAGTACAAATAACAAAAATCGGGACTCAACGTGGAGTGTTAGAGCAGTGAACCTATCCGAAATGGAAGGCGGTTAATTGAGACATGATTTGATTTGCAAGTCGGCAAAGGGTCGATGGGAGCTAATATAAAGGTGAGGGGCGCTAAATGGGTTTTCCCCCCCCAAAAACGGTAGTTAAATATTTTCTACCCAGGTTCAGCATATAAAATCGGAATATAGTGTAAATTCGTGGTAAAATTGGTCATTCTGTCTAATAGGATCAGAAAATCGGTATTCTTGAGCATTGTTATTCCAATCGTCTTCTCATCTACATCTCATAGTTTATTCCCTGGTGTGAACGGGCCCTGTTGGAGTGTGTAGAGATAGTGCGCACGGGTCACCATCTTCGGTCCCACATGTAGCCCAGACTGGTTTATCGTGTTTATTTCGAGATGCAGAGTGCTCCATTTCATTAATATACCATTAGCGTTTCAATGTTCCAGCTTTTTGCTTGATTAGAAATTTATCTATTCACAGACTCCCAATACGACTATCTGAATGTCGACTTAAAAACAAACACAGAAGATTAAGGTGCTTCGGCTCATGGTGATCCCCAAATTATTCGTTACCACACACACCATGTGTTGTACGGAGCAGAGCTAACAGAATCGAGTACAACCAACATGATTTACGATGTTTTTATGCAAATACCCACCGGGAGTTATCGCGCCAAAACGGCTTGGTTTCCCCTGGGGATTCCCCATTTAGCCGACGACCAGAGTACAGTAAAACATGAGTTGGGGAATCACTACTGGGGGCCCCACCGATAACTTTTCACCGGCATGTTTTTATGGATTGATGTCATAACAGAATTGGCCAGTCAGGTCAATAAATGCATCATTATTTTAAGTTTTTTAATCAACCACGTGGAGGGGACAATTGTCTCCATTTGGAACCTTCCACTAGAAGAAAAGGGGAGATAGGCCACGTGTATCGGTCTGGATCTTGGCGGCCAAGGTACATTTTTTAAACCGGTCACGAAACTACGTGGGTGGGTGTAGCTTAGGCCCGGCAAGATAACTTCGATTGGTTAGGGGATCAAATGTCATCGGGGATCATTCAGGTCAAAGGAGGTCAATGGGTAACAAAATATTGGTTTTTTCGGAGACCGAGCGGCGGCACGGTTCATAAACTTAGGTGGGTTGCCCCTTGACGGTCCGACGACCAAATTTGTATTGGTCTGTGGCTCAAAGGTCATAAGGGGTCATTCAGGTCAAAGGAGGTCAAATGGGGTAAACACTGGTGGATGGGACATGAAATTGGAAGGTGGGGTTGATTGTTGATGCAAAATTCTACAGGTCACACACAAGGTCATAGGGGTCATCAGTCAAGGAGGAATAAACGTTGGTGTGTCGGAGAACGAGAGTCACACGTTCTGAAAACTTGGTGGTTGGGTGCCCTTGACCGGTCCGAAACCGTTTATGTTTGTATTGGTTTGTGGATCAAAGGTCATTCAGGGTATTCAAGGTCAAAGAGGTCAATTGAGGTAAACGTTGGTGTCTGGACATGAAATTTGGAGGGGGGCGATTGTTGATGCCGAAAATGTTAAAGGTCATGATAAAATTAAAAAAAATCTCTATATTAATACCGTGGTCCGTCTGTCTGTCGTCTGTGTGTCTGATGCGTCTATTTTCTCGGAGCCCGAGGGTCCATGGCATGAAACTTGGTGGGTGGGGTGAATGGGTGCCCCTTGACAGAACGAAGACCGAGTGGTGGGTTTGCCATGACCGTCTGAATAATGAGATTGTATTGGTTAGGGGTACTTGGAAAACTTGATGAAACTTGGGAGGTTGGGTCGGTTTTTGATGCAAAAAATTTTGAAGGTCAGGACAAGGTCATTAGGGGTCATTCAAGGTCACCTGAGGTTTAAAATTTCGTTTCTAGGAGAAAGGAGGGTTCGAACCATTCCCGAAACTTGGTGGGTGGGTGCCCATGACCGTCCGAAGAGCGAAGACGGTTGTATATGTTAGTGGATCAAAGGTCAATCAGGGGGTCAATTTAAGGTTCTCAAAGAAGGTAAAAATGGTGTATGGACATGAAACTTGGAGATGGGGTCGGTTTTTGATGCTGAAAGGTTTAAGTTCAGGGACAAGGCCATTAGGGTCATTCAAGGCAAAGAGGTTAAAAGTCGTTTTCTCGGAGTAGATAAAGGGTAGGCATGTTCCTAAACTTGGTGCATGGGTGCACCTTGACCGTCCGCAAGACCGAGGTGGTATTGGTTAGTGGATCATCAAAGGTATTAAGTCAAATGAGGTCAAAGGGGATAAAATTTGTGGTGTGACTGGAATGTATGGACATGAAACTTGGGGGGTGGGGGTCGAATTTTGACGCCAAAAATCTAAAGGGCAGAACAAGGTCATCAGGGGGTCATTCCAAGGTTGAAATTGGTGTGAAGGGTCGATTGTTGAGCCCAAAATGGGTAAAGGTTCACGATAAGGTCATCAGGGTCATTCAAGATCAAATGGGGAAACATTGGTGTATGGACTTGAAAATTGGAACGGTGGGGTCGATTGTTGATGCACGGAATATTTAAAGAAGGTACAACCAGGTCATCGGGTATTCAAGGTAAACGGGCGTATAGCGGTAAGGGTACACATTAGGTATGGGACATAAAAACAGGCAAAAAACTTGGTTGGCAGGTTGATTGTTGAGTGCCGAAAAATGTGAAAGAGTCAAACAAGGTCATCAGGGGTTATTTCAAGGTCAAAGGAGTTCAAATGGGCGTAAACTTTGATGTAGGACATGAAACTGGAGATGGGGGGATGGGGTCAATGGTTGATGCGAAAAGCTTAAAAGGCAAAACAAAGTCATTAGGGGTAATTCAAGGTCACACAGGAACCCCAAACTCAAGGGATGACCTCCAAAACTTAATACAACGATGCAGTTCCCTAAACATCCAATTGATGGGTTACTGCATCATTGATGCAATCGTTTGATAAGGCAGACCTCGAGCACACGCAGCCCAAGGGTCTGGTGATATTGTATTCTCAAACTTTACTTGTCTGTACAGTACTTTAGGAATGGAGCTGCGGGTGGAAACCTACCTGCGTGATACAGACTCCATATTCCCAATTTGAAGCATTAGACCATCGAAACAGGATTCTATATGGACTGTCCTAAAGCTAATGATTATACTAGCAGTCGAGCGAGGGATTTCTGCTTTGTGATACATGCGCAACAGTTGATCTTGGGTCAAAAATTCAGTATGCGCACGGCGAATCGCTCGTACAACTACTAGTATATGGCCTTAAGTCAGATATTCACACTAGGCAGACAAAAAAAGAAAACCCTGTGTTACGGGCGAGCGGACATTTTGCGTAGGGTCGGTCGTCGGGCGAATTTCTTTTTTAAATTTTTTTTTCTTCTGGAGCTCAAATTGGCCTAAAATAGCCCAAAATCTGAAAAATCAAGAGAAAAAATGAAAATTGTTAACAAATTTCTTAAAAATAGTTGCCACAATGATAAATTTGGGGCTAAAACCAGGCTGATTGTACATGATTTGGAAAAACTAAAAAACTAAAAAAAAAAAAACTTTGCAAAACTGAAAAATCAGGGTCGGTCTTCGGGGCCGTAAAGTAAAACAGGGTTTTTTATTTCGGCGCCTAATCACAGATTTTTTTTTCCTCTTCATGTTAAAACCCAATGATTTAATTCACCTTCGATGCCCTAAAAGTCTTCAGCCAACAAACGATAACGGGACGGCTAACGATGCTGGTTCAATGCGGCCTCAAGTTTCCCTGCATGGCTAAGGCCATGCAAGTTGTGAAGTGGTAAGGAGGACCAAAGTCGCAGGGAACCAGCGCAACGTCTAACTTCCTGACCTTGCGAGACCTTTGACAAATATTCGGTCAGTCGACGGGAATTCTAGGCCATACGGTTGAACTGAGAAGACTTCTTTCACCAGACAAGCGATAGAAATAATTGATACTTGTGCTGTGGAATAAAATGTTTATTCCATTAAGTTTCTGAATCAAAGTGTGTCAGAAAAAAAGTGTCAGACGGGTCAGGTTATGGGGGAAGATGTCTAGTTGGAAACATCACCTGACATGATGCTAAATAATTGATTGAATGAATGTGCTCAAGTACACATGCCACGGACTGTCAGCCCAAGTGGCCTGCTCCAAACCATTGAAAGAATTTAGTATTGTGCCACTACCCTATGAATTTGGCAGCCTCACTGAAATAAACTGCATGTTGAAGGATGTGGTGGCAAAATTGCTGAATTCATCCCTGAAGGATATATATTGTGTTGGTGTACATGTCCAGTGCAGCGTTATGTTTTAGGTACAATATCACCTTGAGTTTTGCTTTCCTTAAGAGGTTCGTTCTTCAGGCAAATAGTCATGACTAGATAGTCAACGATGATAACCAACAACATACAAAGTTGTGGGACTATATAGGCATGATCATCAGGACTCAGGTAGATGCCTATTCAGAAAAGGAATGTGTGACAGCGACTATGATATAATATTGGATGGCTTGAAGGTGCTAACAGAAAAATTCACCGAGCCTAGATCAAATATCGGGCGAGTCGAAGACGAGCCTGATATTTTCTTGGCGGGGCGATTATTTCGTTATCAACCGAAAAAGTCATCCCCAATATTTTATTATGCAAGAAGAAGCTGACTTGACGAAATAGTTTTAAAATGGTTCAAACTAATAAAAAGGGAGTATTTGCTTGACACGTTGCCATATTTTTGCGTATTGTGCAGTGTTGGGTGGTGTATGCGCTACTCCACACTGCACACCAGATGCATAAATAAGTATATAATATTGGATGGCTGAGGTTGATAACGAAACATATCGACGAGGCCTAGATAAAATATCGGGCGAGTCGAGGACAAGTCTGATATTTTCTTAGCGAGGGCGATTATTTTCTGTTATAAGCCGAAAAAAAAGGCCCACTCAATATTATTATTATTATGCAAGAGCAAGATGGACTCACAAAAACCTATTTTAAAAGGCTTCAAAAATAATAAAAACCATGTATTTGACTTGACGAGTGCATACCCGAATGCCCATATTTTGCGATGTGCAGTGTTGGGCGGTTACGTGCTAACGCACTGTGGGTGATTGCACCACAAATGCATTAATAATAGTAGTTATCGGTAGTTTGAACTTGAAGGTACTTGTGCTGTTCGTAGCGATGTTAAACACTATTGCCTTTTTTCATCAAACCCCATATAAAAAAAAAAATTTGGTACATTGGAAAGGCTTTGTACAAAAACAACACTGGGAAATTCAATGTGGCTGTTTAAATGAGCGCCATGGATACCTTTACTTAATAACAGATTTGATTTTAGAAGATTTAAAAATGACTGTTATGTGTCGGAAAACTTGTGTAGGTTTGCTTTTTTTATAAGGAATAACAGCATATTTTTTGAAGAGTGCCCGTAATATTCAAATTTGTGAAATATGCACAGTTGGGTTGGTAATTGAATAGTAAACTGTGAACTGTGCTCAAAAAGTGTGTATGTGTCATAAAAGGAGGGATTTTGTAATTAGATTCAAAGATCCCCGATTCAAATTCAACTGCAGCACTGACTGTCAATTATGAAAAAGTGCAATCTCACAAAAACGATCCTCTTAACTTCACTTGCGTGAACCTACAGAAGAGCTAATCGATGAGCGTTGACACGTACATGGCACTATTTTCCGGCTATTTCATATTGGAATGAAGTTTTCAGTGGCTGTTGAATTGTTAGGCCAAGGGAATTGATTCTTAGTTTCCTGTTAGAGTGTGCATCAGATTTGCCGCTGTGGCAAATATTTAATTATTTTGTGAAAAATTGTTTTTCTTTAAAACTTGATGATAAAAACAAATTTTCAGTTGCTCTAAATATTCAAGCATCCTTTCCTGCTCACTTTAAGCTGTTTCCTTGGGAGGGGTGTCACAGTAAACCATAAATAATGAATTTTCTCCAGAATTTTGTCCCGCTTGTCATCATACTCGGTGCAAAAATGCTTGAACTGATTTCTAAACGTTTGAAAAATAAACCTGCAAATACCCCGTTTTGTCAATTAGGCACTTGTAAACTTTGTTTTATGTGATAAATATAAGGTTAGTAGTGTATTCAAGATATCTTTAGATGTAATAATGAAATGATTGTAAATAATGAATAATGAAATCAGACCTCGTCACTTTTTAACCTTTTCCTCCAAAAGAACACTAAGAATCAACTTCCATTGGCCTTATCGGGATCCAATATTCTAATGAAAAATTCCTTATGCAACACATGAAAAGTTCGAGAAAATCCTTTTGTAATGTAACTTTTCCAGCGATTTCTGGATTTCCAGATTTCTGGCCATAAATAAAATAAATTCTGGAAATGTTTTTAAAAAATATATTTTATTTTTTTTTTCTCAATTTCTGAGTTCAAAGTGTTAATGATGAAGGTAAACTGCATCAAAAAACAATTTATAAGTAGCAATTTGTTTTAGAAAAGGGGTCTTGTACCCTAAAATTGTGTAAGAAAATATGGTCCTGGAGCTTCACCAGATGCTACGCTAAAACTTGGCCCTGCCATCGGTTCAAATTTGGGATTTTCAGGAAATGGGATTACTTCTCTGTTACATCTCTGCTTATGTTAAACATTTTTTGTGAGAAAATTTGGTAAAACGGGCACCCATTATGAGCATGTAGTATAAAGGAGCCAAAAACACTGCGAACCATCTAAAAGACATCCAGAGTGTCCACTTTTGTTTATAAATCATTATTTTTTTACCATTTTGGAAGGAAATGGTAATGCTCAACAACCATTGATAGTGATACACAAAGGAGCCAAATCACCAGGAATCATCCAGAAACCATCTGGGACCATCCAAAGTGTCCAGTTTTCTTTAAAAATCATTATTTTGAACCAAAACAGTAACTTAATGCTTATAATGGTGACTGATGGTCACTGCAACTCATTAATACACTTTACTTTATTTGGCAAAAATGGGGGGGGGGGACACCTGATGTTTTACTTTGTCAACTATTACACAGCATTTGAAGGAGATTTCCACAACAATAATTGAACACTATTGTTGCAATTTAATTAATAGCATTTATATACTTAGTCAATGGTTTCATTTATGTACTCAATATGGTGCTTACAATGTAAAAGAACTATAGATCAAAGACCATTTTCTTAAACAATGCATGTTGCTGCCAGGACCTTGGAATTCTATAGAGAGAGCTAAAGTGGATCAGCTGGACATTAAAGGCCGACTCAGATTTCCAGATGAGGGTACCCTTAATTTTCTAACAAATCATGTTTTTGCATGTAAATACATGTAATGCTTGTCCACATGCTAAACACTGTGAGATAGCTAAGCTCAAATCAATGTCCTTCATATAGAAAATCAAAACTTTTGAACAAAATTCCTGATCCAGAATTACACTAAAATTACATGTACATTTATGTACCATCATGTTTCACATTATGAATTTCCAGATGTGCATGTGTGAGTTGAGTGGGTGTGTGTATGTGTGAGTGAGTTTGTGGATTGAGTGTCTTGGATACCTTTGTCCTGTCTCTTGTTTTGAGTTTTTATTGTTGATATGATGAAAATAAAAGCACAAGGCTTTGCCTCACGGAAAAAAAGAGAACAATTCTGGATTCAGACAGGCTGGAATTTTTTTTTGCATTCTCACAGCTTTCTCTTGGTAGGGGGGCAAACCCCCAATTTTCACCAAAGGGCAAAAGGGTCCCACTTTTTTTTGCTGAAACCCCAAATTCCCACGAAAGGGCAAGAAGGTCCGTGGTTTTGCTAATTTTTAGATAACAATGTCCTAAAGATCCAAATTTAGACAAGAAAGTCCCCTCAAAAAAGACAAAAAGGCCAATTTTAGGTGAGTTAAGGTGCCACTTTTACCACAAAGGGTCCCTTTTTTGAAAAAGGTCCACTTTTTCGAATCCTGCTCTGCACCCCCAATGAATCCAGTGTACAGCCTGATAGTTGTTGTTATGTTGCAAATGTAGGTTAAAGTGTTTACTAATTAAACGGACCATGTTATCTGTAATGACTCAATCAGAGATCTCTTAAGAAATTGGTAAGACCTCATGGCTTTTTGGATTATAAAACCTTGGCTTTGTTTAATTTTTTTTCTTGTCTCTGTTCTGTTCTATTTTCCCAGGTTTTATCTGGTGATCGTCATCATCAGAGGACCGCCCAGAGGGTGACCACCATCCCCAGAAAAAAGGTGTGGCCTGTCAACGTCACAGCACCACGACTTGCCAGACGAGCAAACCCCAATGTAGAAGGATCGGTAGAAACAAAAGATGAGGTAGGATTTCAAAAAGAACACAATATCTACAGAGTACACCCCAGAGGGTTGGTTTGGTTTTTGAACATGTCCGATGTCTGATTTTCTTTCATCATGCCATTGTGTCCCTGTAAATAGCACAAATGATTGGTTCACAAGGATGCCTGGATGGTTACTTTGAACAGTCGGTGTTTTAAAAAATCTTATAATAAAAAAATGATTATCTAAATAAAAGTTTGACAAAAAATATCTATTTTCATGAAATTGTGCCGGACACGTCCAAATGCCCAACTTTGTACCAAGAATGATGGTCATTGAGTTCAACTTTGCTTTTCCTACTACCTTCTTCCACTTGTGAGAATTTTCATTGTCACTTTAGTTTTCCTTCCTCTGATTAATGTTGCATATTAACTTGGTATTTGACAGTAGTAGTTTTTTCACAGGATTTGGGAAATTTGCAATCAAATTACGAATTTCTGTGTAGACCGGAGAAAATAAAAGCCACTAACTTAAGCAAAGGAAGAAATCATAAGAGTGATTTTGTTTACTGGTGAATCAATGCCTTCATGTCATCAATTTTTTTTGTCCCTATTCCTAACGACCGTCCCCAAATTAAAAATTCATTCGCATGTCGGCAAGGGCGGCCCTCCGTATGTATTCCTACATTTGACATCAATTCTAAGTAGCGCATAAAGCTAAAGTGCAATTGGTTGTACCATGATTATATGTTGAAATAAATTTCTGTCACGCTTGACTTTCCAGCCATATGCCTGGCAAGCACGAGATTTCTGAGAAAGAAACTCATCGGTAAAGAAGTGGCTTTACACATCGAATATACGCACCTGGAGTTGGGATAGCTATTGTATGTATTTATTTAGGCAACGGTAAGTCAAAGCTTTAATTTTAAACCCTATACTCATTTTTCAAAAGTAAAAAATCACACGATGAAAAAGGTTTGAGACACTGTATCACCTGCTTTTGACCGAATTGAAATGAAAGGCACTTGGTTATTTTTTGGAAGGAGGGGCAACTCCAGAACTTTGCATGTTTTCTTTTCTTCATTCAAGATTTCCAACTAGGCCAAATTCATGTCTTTATACGTAAATAATACTTATTTAATACTTCTCGAAAGTAGACCTACTTCGTGGAAAATTGATATTCCTAATTGGAAACACACAGTGATTTCAGTGCTGACCCTGGCACTTAAGGCGGACTCAGAGATTTTCGGAATATACTTATTTTGTGTAGTATTAAAAATAATCATTTCTACAACTAGATATTCACCTAATGCTTAATTCCAAAATTAGAGATGAATCTGATCTTCCGTTTCCATGCGTAAGCACTATTCACATTTAACAGGGGTCATAGGATACTGTGTTATCAAAATTCCTGATCCGGAATTTTAATAACAAAATTTGTGATTTTCATATGAAGGACTTTCGATTGAGCTTATTTATTTCACAAAAGACCATGGTTAGTATATGGACATGTCATTATGTAATGCAAAAACACGATTTGTTTGAAAAATGAGTGCGCCCTCAATCGGAATCTCTGAGTCCCGACTTTAAGCACTATTAGTGATGTTGCTAAATCGAAAATTAAAAAACATCACCCAACTCAGATTTTGGCCTTTTTTTTTAACAAGATAGGTATCCTAACATACCTGCAAGTGATATGACCAAGTGCACCCTTATAAGACAAATCAAATATTTAAGTCAGTACTGTCCCTGACGGACACTTACTACCCACCCTTTAATTGAAATGGAAATGCTTATTTTTTGCAAACTGCTGGTTTTCTTTCTTCTTTTTCTGGTCAATTTCAGTTGAAAATATACACTTTTTGGCACTATTCCTCCTGCAAATTCAATCAAATATTTTCACTCTTTCAGGTGGATCACTGAATAGTGTCTTTAGTGATAGTGATTTATTGTATGAATCTATCGGCACGCATATATGCATACCTTTTGCATACACCCTGCTAAAGTTTGCACACAGAATCCAAAGAATGTCGCCAACGTCACCCATGAGAATCCAAATAGACTCTTGTAGCTCTCCACAAAATTCTACCCCCCCTGGTTAATGATGATAATACTATTATTAATACGTTTGTGTCCACACGGAGGCTGAAACTCAGGAGTTTTAAACTCTGAGTGTTGATCAGGGTTTTTGGCCGTGTGGCGCATTCGGATTAAACTCCGTAGTTTTATCGAGGGTCTAGCGGGGTTTCTCCCCCTAAAAAACTAGGGGGTTGGAAACTCAACTCCAATAACACTCCAGAGTGTTTGGAGTGTCCGTGCCGTGTGGACAGCTTCGGGGGATGGTGGGCGGAGGTGACCTCATAAGGTCATCTTTTTTGACAAATTCCTGTTTGAATATCACATTCGAAAGTGCAAAACACGGCTTTTCGGTTATGGTTACTTCCGGTCTACCACTCCGATATGAGAAGCAGAGGAGGATGTCAGGGGGATGATTTCAGATTTCTGGCCATCGTGGTAACCTTAACTTTGGAGTGACGTAAAATCATGGATTTATTTTTCACCATCTTGAATTTCAAACCTTTGGAGTTTTGTGGCCCGGTGAACATGGCTTAAGTAAGAGTTTTGACCTTTTTTATCCAGAACCAAGTGGAGAAAATGTAACAGAATCCCATAGGTATGCAGAAGGCTGGTAGAAGTTAAAAATAGGTGGCATCAAACCGAGCGAGTAAGGGTAGTTTGAACTGGTGATAGGTTTTACATCGGCTGATGGTGGCTCATGTTTTTCCTAATCAGACTTTTTTGGCCCCCAACCATGTTGTGGAGGGCCTATGTTATCATGCAGATTAATCCTGGATGCAAAGTCCGTAACCAGGGGAGGGGGGGTGAGGGACGTCCCCCCAAATCCAAAAGCCCCAAACCCCCTACAAAAGCTAAAAAAACCAACAGTTAAAGGGGATTTTTATGCTTTGTTTTTGAAAAAAAAGGTTGAATTTCGGTAAAAAGCCCACTTTTGGCACTCCCCCCCCCCCCCCCCCCTTTGCAGTTGTTTGGGGAAAGTCCCCTTTTGAAAAAAATCTCCCCTCCCCCCTAAACAATCCTGTTAACGGGCCTTGCCCTGGATTGCCTGCCTTGCCTGATGCCATATATTCTATTTTCTCCATTTTATACATTACGACATGATCCCACTAGTGTCATTTTTGTGCTCAAAAAGGCCCTCAGACACCCCTATTGCCACTTAAAATTTCGGTGCGCCCAGCTAGGTAGCGGTCCATGGCTACAAACATCGGTCGCCCAACCATATGACGTCACTGGCGTCCCGAATCCTTTGCTCTTTTTTGTGTTTCAGTTGGGGCACCATGTGAACATTTTAATTGGATAAATATACATAATATTTTCCTTATCGCCGATTTATGCGGCGTTTTGTTTATGTATATCAATATCTGATAAACATCTACCTCTATTACGGGTAGTCGGAGTTTTGAGCTGTGATGATGTGTTGGTGAAAGTTGGAAGATTCTTTCTTTAGACGCAATCGTAAGTTTGCTAAGGAGTGGAATTCGGAAGATTTCCTATTGGGAGTGGAATTCCGGAAGATTATCTATAAGAACAGGAGTTGGAATTAAGAAGATTTCTAAGGAGTGGAATTCGGAAGATGTAAATAAGTATCTTCCTCCCTCTTGCTATCTCATGTATTATACCTTAAATGGTTGCCCCGCGAGCCACAGGGGCATTTTGTTTCACGCTGCTATGTTGAGGGGTGTTAAGTGGGGTTATTCCTTGGCCAGGTTTATTGATACCCCTATTTAAGTCCACACCTAGACCGCGACAGGAGAATCCATACTCTCTATACCTCGGTTTTATTGCATGTTGGGTTATGTCACCTGTCTCGTGTCGATCCCTTGCAATTTATATATTTTTTTTTGCCCTTGTCTTAGCATCGCGGTGCAACCATTGTCATTTTGGTGTTACAGCTACTACCCGCTCGTGCCGATGAATCTCAAATTTTCATCAAAAATTTGGGGGGGGGGGGTGCCCTTGTGTTCTTCGGTTCGTTCAGATTGTATCCTTGGCCTTATATGCTTCTAACCTTTTTTTTTTGGAACTCCGATTCTCGGTGCGGGTCATCCTATGTAATACTAACAAACCGGTTACAAGTACTGTTTACTTTGATGTTGCAGAATGAATGAAGAAACCGCTTCGTAGATGTTATGGATTTTGTAAAGAGTTCTCTCGAGGACAAGACAAAGAAAGACCCCGCATGAATTGGGTTGTTGAGGCAGAAGCTGTTCAAGAGAGAGCTTGTAATATACACAAAGGGTAGCCAGATTTGGAGATCCAGAAATTCTGTGATGAATTGGACGTGTGTATGGAAGAAAGTCAGAAAGTTAAAGAGACAACGGCCAAGGCTAACAGCTCCATCTCCGATCAGGGCATCTCCCTTCAGGCGTTCGTTCACCGGTGAGCTTTACCCTCTACCACATCAACCTAACTTCGTCAAGAAGCAGTCAAGTTCATCTTTGATCTAGCTTCCCGACGTTATTTTCTACGGTTGCTCCGAGGTATTAGACAGTTATGTGGCAAAGTTCTCCAGCCACCTCTGCAAGTTTGATGATAAGGGCCGTTGATTGTAAATCCGAGGGGATTAAGTGATTACTTACGATCGGCTGGGCGATCCTAACCTTACAGTCACATGGTGAATTGGAGATTATATTTGGTTGAGTAGCCCGACGGTGCCGTACGTCTCTTTACGGGTCGAAAGTAATTCTTCCAGCCAGGGACTATTGACGGTACCAGGATGTTAGGCCACTAAGTTTAGAAACAAGGGGTCCAGTGGACTCCTTAACAACCTGGAATTGCAAATTTTGAGGGTCCAATCCCAAATTCTGGGGGTCCACATTTTTTTGTTTTTTTTTATGTTTATTGTTAAAAATTGCAAGGGTCATCTTCAGTCATAGTTCAATCACTAACAATTGCAATACTATAGCCTGTCCAATCGGCTGTGCTTGACCTCATTTGTTTGTACTTAATTAAACTGATAGTTTCAAAAATGTCAGTGGAAAAGATTACAAAAAGGGTATTACATGTAATGTAAAGCATTCGGTCAATTTAATTGTCAATTTGTCCTTGATTAAAGTTGATAACATTTTAAAGTGTAATTTTTTTAATTTTTTTAATTTTTTTATTTTCTTTAATTAAAATTGCCAAACAAGACCAAAGAAAGAAAAGAAACGAAAGAAGAAAGAAGAAAAAGAAAGAAGAAATAAAAGAGAAAGAAAGAGAAAGAAGACGGAAGAAAGA
>JAMKCH010006967.1:0-31761 GCA_023653785.1 Ophioderma brevispina
TTAACCACGCAAGTCTATGTAAAAAGTCAAAATTTGACGTTGATTGCTACAACATAAAAACCTCTCGATAAATTTGTAATTTCAAAATCGTGTTGAGGTTCCGATGACGTTCTTCAAAATTTTTGTTTTTTTTTTTTTTTGAAATAAAAAATGAGGTCACCGACTTACTTTTGCCATTACACGCCGAAAACCCCTGAAATTGGACACTTTTTTTCAATTGGTCGTCTTGTTGGTCCAAGAAAAATCCGACACATTCGGCATAGCAAAGCAGGAACGCAGTCGTAGAGATGCGCGATTTTAGTAAACGCTACAAGCGCACAGTTATTCGTGGTATCTGCGCATGATACCTTCTCAGCTCAAAACTAAATTCTTCCATTTGTCCATGACTGGGCTCAAAACAGATGCTTGAAGGGTAAAGCTGCTTGCGCGTAACAAAGGACATGTAAACCCCTTAAATTGGTAACCATTTTTTAAAGAAGTTGTTGCAATTATGATATTTTTTTTTTGTTTTTTTTTTTTTGGGTTCTCAGGAGTAAGCGCAAGCCGACTTTAATAACTCGGAGATGAGCAAGCTTGCATTCGGGTGGCGATTTTAGCGGCGCAAAAATTCACAGCGATTTTTCCCCTCAACGTTTACGCGAATTTTTAAGCGGTCATAAATCGTGTTAGAAGTATGATGGAGGCTAGCACTTGTCTATAAACGCGCCTGATTAATTACACGGCTCACCCTTTGACTCACCCATTTTTTTTTTTTTTGCTGCGTGACAGATAGGCGCAAATAACGCGAGACGCAAGCGCAGCGTCTTCAGTGAAGACGGAAATTCCCTCTGAAAAGTCCCTTTTTCGCGATTTTCGGAAACTCATCCGTGACACCATTTTTTATTCGGTATTTTCAAGTAATGCCACTTAGACCTAAACATATGTGACCATCAGAAAAACGATCGGCTCCTTTGTTATCTTTTTGGGCACTTACATTCGGTGCATCACATTTTCCATATAGTTGTGTGGTAAATAAAATAGGTCAATTATATTTTTTAAAACAAATGAATTTTTTAAATTCTTTTTTTTCTCAAAACGATACGGTAAGCCATATTTTTTATTTCAGATTTGTTATCGCACGAAGTGCGACTATATACAAATTTTAAAGAAATCCTTTCGGCCCATTTAAATCATGATGCCAACACCTTAATTGGGCCCTTTTTTGTTGGGGCACCTTGATATCGCACTTTTTTCAATTTTTTTCCCTCGAAATTGGATCAGTACCAGTATCTTCATCCACCTTGGGGTCCAGGTGATCTGAATCTATGACCCTCTATAGCCCCCTGCTATTACTAACATGTTAGAACACTGTATCAATTATGCAAACAGTTCACTAATAAATTCACTGACTTGTCACAATACTATTATATCCTATGCAGAAAGGCCTCTGGCACAGGGGTGAAAAGTTGTAGATCCTCATCATGAATTAAAAAAATATCACAGCATATACAAAATTTATTTGTAGGCAGATCAGATTATAATATGTGAAAGAATTTGTAAGCTATCAGTGGGGACCCTACTTGGCAATGTTTATTCCTTTTAATTCCCGAATAACTATCGAGGCCTATTTGCAAAACTGGTTTTATGGTAAAACTTCAAAAAGAACATGAAAGTACGTCTCCTTATACACTTGAATCAAATATTGTGACCAACTCTCAATTATGGGTGTCCACTATATCCCATAGGCCTTAAAGGTGCATTTACAGTTTGTGAAAACAAAAATCTTTGAATTAGTTACGTCAACATTTTTAAGTGTATGATCATGAAACTTGATGGGGGTAAGTGACCCTACTTGTCGGACCCCATTTGTTTTATTTTAAAGTGCATTAGTAATTTTCCCTAAAAAAATTAAAAGTGCATGGGTCAGTTTTTGCAAAAAATCTTTGAATTAGTGGTCACAAAATGATATATCACAAAAACAAAACTTGGTTGGTGTTGGGCGTGCATTGCAAACTCAACCTGAGTAGATTTTGTTCAAAAAAAGATTAAAGGTGCGTGGGTCACTCTGTTTGTCTGTCCGTCTGTCCCATTCTCATTGTCAAAACCTTGTGGAGTATCAAAACCTTATGCGAGTTATCTCATGACCCGTAAGGTTGTATGGCGATCAACTTTGGGGGTTGGCTTCCTGAGTACTTCACCTGATATATTTTTAGGGCCTGTCTGTTTGTCCGTCTGTCTCAAATTAAAGGTTGCATGGGTCAACTTTGCAAAGCGTATGATCATGAAACATGCTGGGGTAGGGGATTCTAATTGGTGGACCCCATTTTATTATATTTTAAAGGTGCAAGGGTCATTTTCAAAAAAATAAAATAAAGGTTGTGTGAGTCAGTTTTTGCAAAATATCTTTGAAATTTGTTACCTCAACATGTGAGCTGTGATCACAAAAGGTGATGGAGTAGGGGATCCTACTCAGTGGACCCAATTTTCCTATTTTAAAGGTGTGTGGGTTATTTTCCTGAAAATGTTAAAGGGAAGGATTTAAGTCATGAAATGTATTATACAGATCACTAACAAATACCAATTAAGGTGGATGGGTCAGTTTTTGAAAAAAAATCTTAGTAATTATCTCAACATTCATCATAAAGTGTTTGATCGATCATGAAACTAGACGGGGATATCAAGATATTTATTTATTTTTGTATTTTTGTCTTATTTGCCTGGGTAGATCATTCAGTGTTCAGACACTGCTTTCCAATGATGCCCAGGGGTCCAGGACGAATTGAGACAGCCAGGGGTTTTTCACCCTACTCTTATCGACACTGGCTACAATTACATATACAGGCATGATTCTCCATGTATATGGGACTGCACAGCTGTTTGAAAGTCTCATTTATTATGACAAAACCAGAATAAAATAAAAATTATCGCCGGCGACACACTTTTGACAACTGATTTGTAATATTTAGTCCAATAACTACATTCTGTGTAAATTTTACGAAAATTCATTGCGGGCAAATATGATTTTTATTAAAAATCTAGTTTTCCACGTCTTTCAATGGAGAATGGGCATATAGAGGGCGCTATAACATACAAATCATGACCTTTCTAGGCCCATATGGCAAGATTCCCGCAATGGATTTGTCTGATTTTTGCGGAGATGATAGCTCTTGCATGTCCCTACTTATATCAGTTGTCACTGCTTAAAATCTTTCTAAAAATAAAAGAGACAATTTGTATGGGGTCAAACAGCTGTGACTGACGGCTTAACGTCCCCTCCGAAGGACGGAGTATTCTCATGGTTCGTTTGCCCAAGTCCAAATGAACCATGGGGAGAGCGGAATTCCAGTTTTAATCAGTAGTTCTTACAAATCAAATCCAGAATTTGGTACCCAATTAAATCCCAGCAAGTGGCCCCGCCGGGGATTGAACCGGGGACCTTCTGCACCAAAGGCGAATATCCTAACCGTTACGCCATGCTTGCCGACTGGCTGATAGTAAAGCCCTTGGGCCATACACCCGCATCTGTCTGTACTCATGCATCTGTCACAGCCTATAGTGAGCAGTCAGATGGCATGGCTCCGTTGGGGTTCACCACAGGCTATCGGGGTGGTCATTGAGGCCATGGACCTTGTGTCCAGCAGTCTAGATGTTAGAAAAGGGTAGGGGATCCTACTGGGAGGACCTATTTCTTATATTAAAGGGGTTTGTTCCGATTTTTGATATTGGTAATTTTTTATGCAAATGAAGAAGCATCACATGAATAGTTGGAATTCCAAGTTTCATCAAAATCCGTCAAGCCATTTTGATTTGCGAAGCGTTTATGTGTATTATAAAAAAACCAGAAAAACGGTATTTTGTCTGGGATTCGAACCCAGAATCCGTTTTACGAGACGTGCGGTCTTGCCACTCGGCTACGGAAGCCTTTATGATTAGGTAAGCTGAACATTCGATGCCTACATTTTATACCTTACTTTGTAGTAATTGTTGATTGACTATATTTCCCGTTTATATTTTCTGGTTGACTTTGCAAAATTTCTCCAAATGTACTACGAATTCGCAGGTACAATTTCAGATTATGATGAGAAAAATAATGAAGTTTCTCATGGTGAACAATTTTGTAGCTCTTCCGGTTATGACGTGGGATCGATGTGGGGATGAGACAACGATCGGAATAAACCCCTTTAAAGGTGCGTGGGTCATTTTTGTGTCGCCTGAACAAATGTTCATGAGGCACATACTAGTCCAAATTCTGTTTGTCCGTATGTCCGTCCGTATGTCCGTCCGTATTCCTCCGTATGGCTCGGTTAACCTTTTAAAAAAAAAATGCTCTGCAGGCTAAGTGCTATCCCCGATTTACTACAAACTTGATAGGATGATAGAGTGAGTGTCACAATATCATGTTGTAGCTTTTGGCTGCATTATTTGCATATTCATGAATGTTTATAGCTTATTTGCATCTTATCAGACATTTCGGGGTTTAACCTTTTTTTGTGAAATGCTCTGCCTGTAGGCTAAACGCTAATCCTGACTTACTTCACACTTTGGGTAGGGTGATAGAGTGATGTGCCAGAATTTATGTGGGTAGCTTTTGGCTGCATTATTTGCATATTATGAATATACTTAGCTATCATTGGTCGGTCAAATGATAACCACCCTTCCCCGCAAGGATTGTGTGCAAGGTTATCTGGAGTTCCGTAAGGCTATAATGATGTAAATTGGTGGAAGGAAGCGGGTAAAAGAGTCCTCAACTGATTAGATGTTGGGCAATTTTGCAAATTAATGCGAATGAGCTAATTAATAGGCAAAATCAGCGTAATCGCTATATTTTTGAAACGTACATCGGTTATGCAAAATTCCTTTCACGCACAAACCCATTATGGTGCACATCTATCTTTGCCATTGGAAAGTTCCTGATACATGTGGCTTGGATGTAAATGGCTATTAAATATCATACTTGCTGAATCGCTAAATGGTCCACGGATAGCAAAATTCCTTAGCTACATGAAAAACTACTATAACCTTGTGTGCATCATATGAGTGGGGGGTTAATGGTGGGTGTTGCAGAGGGGTAAGGGTGGGTGTTAGCGGAGGGGGCGGGTGGGGTTGTTGGGGAGGGGTGGCATGGCGTGGGGTGTTGGGAGGGGGCAGGGTGGGGTGTTGGGGAGGGGGCAGGGGGATGTTGGGGATGGTTGGGGTGGGTGTTTAGGGAGGGGGCAGGGGGGTGTTGGAGAGAGGCAGGGTGTAGTGTTGGAGAGGAGGCAGGGTGGAGTGTTGTGGAGAGCATGGTGGAGTGTTGGGGAGAGCAGGGTGGGGTGTTGGGGAGGTGCAGGGTGGGGGTTTAGTGGCTAAGTGGGGGTGCGTCGGGAGGGGTGGGGTGGGGTGCGTCATGGGTGGGGTCAGGTGGTGTGCGTTGGGTAGGGTGGGGTGCATCGGCGAGGGGCCGGGTGACCTCATGTGACCTTGATGACCTTTGTGACTGTGTGACCTTGGTGCTTCTTGTGACCTCATTTGTCCTTGGTGCCTCATGTGACCTTGGTCCCCATGTGACCTTTGTAACCCTTTTCCTCCAGTGCATTTTTCTCCTTCTAATCATTTGCCAAACTGCATGATAAGTGATCGCGCAACCCGGCGACACTTGTGGTTTCGAGAACGCCTTGTTAAGTGGCTGATGTCAAAGGCATGCAGGGGTCGCAGGGGTAATATCCATAGGAATGTCAGGATCACCAAACTTGGTCAGAAGACCACTTGCGCAGAACATACAACAGGCGATGGTCAAAGGTAATCCAAGGACATAAGCCATTACAAGGTGCATGCCTCATTTTCTAATTGTTAAAGCGGTCGAGACTAGAGGTTCGAGAACCGCCTTGTTTCAGTATTCCAGGGAGTGGAAATACTGGCCAACCCTGAGCATATTCATAATTATGATATGCGCTAATTTCACATATCTTGTACCACTAACCCTCGACCGGCTAACCTATTTTCTACTATGTTGATGGCTAGGAGGGTGGGGTGGTTTCCACCCCTCAGGAGAGTGTTATCTACCATTGAAATTCATTAGTTTTGGTATAATTTTATTCCTATGAATGTCCTTAATTAAAACATGACAGAAAAAGTGCCAACATGCCTAGTCACAGACTATGACATCACAAAATGACATGTTGCGAAACAATGCACAAAATGCAGTGAATTTAGTGTTTTTTCTAAAAAAACATGCATAAATTGAGTTTTAATTACAAAAAAGTTACATAGGTACACAACACTATATAGACAATAATAGGCATGTTGTTTGTCAGTGAAAGATCAAAGAAACCAGGAAAAAGTATTTTAAACATTACTAAAATGCTTAGTCTTGAACATAGACAAACAAATCATAGACAATCCTTGGGGTGGACAAGGGTAAGTATGCACCTTTTGTTTGGCTCCTTTTTCACTTCTGTATTTTTCCAATCACTTGATTAACTTCCAACTTCATTGCATAATAGGTTATAATTATAATCTGATTTTTCAGTCATATCTCCTTTGCATATTTGTAATTATGATAATGATAATTTACTTATCTTGTATACATTATTAACCAAATACAACTTCAAAAATTGGATGACCTATTTGGGACTGCTGTGCCTATTTTATGGTATTTACATATTTGATGTTCTCTTCACTTATTCACTGAATGAGAGGTGGGATTTCACATACATGATCGACTTTGTACAGGGGCTGAATTTGGCAGTATAGAAAATGGACCGAAATGGGGCAATTTTGTGAAAAACTGCAGATTTTATTTCAATTATTTCTCAAGTAATTGATGAGTTATAAGATTGGTGATTGTTTTTAATGGTTAAAGAAATATCAAATATCCATACAATTTTTTATTTTTCTGTGTGTCATCAAAAACAAGAACATGTGGTCGCAACAACACTTTTTTGTTGAAGAATTGAAGTATCCGCTTTTCATAATTTTTCCTAGAAGAAACTACAATGTATAATGGGATGAGTCAAAAAGATTTACACTCAATTTCAGACAAAAATAAAAATATTTAACAAGTTTAGAAATTGGTTTTATACATGAAAACAATAGCTCAATATATATCCACTGTCATTGGTAAAAAAAATCCCAAGTTTTTTGCATATTGCAGATATGGTCAATTAACGGAAAACCGCCAAACACCATATGGACCACGGTTGTTCAATTCCTCACGTCCACATCAGCGAAGCCATTGATACTGTCATCAAAATGCTTACACTTTTGTATTTTGTTCTAAAGTAACCATTACCTAATCCATATCAACTGTTGTTTAACAGCTTAAGCTAGCGCTAGCGGGAAAGCAGGAAAGTGGGAAAAGGACAAACAGAAAGGGAGTAGAGAAAAGAGGGGGAAAGGAAGAAAGGATTGAGATGCAAAGGGAAAGGCAGATGGATGTTGAATGTGTGTAATGCTCAAATATTGATCCCCCAAAGTAGCCTCACGAGTCAGTGGAAAATGTGGGTCAACCGGCCGTATTGCACAGGATTGCCTTCATATTTGCATTCAGTTTCTGCAAAAAGATATGTGAACAATTTCAAACATAAACATGTATTGAAGCTTCAAAATTTGGGTGTAAGATTTCATAATTTGTTATTGATTTCAGAATAATGAAATAGTTTGAAATTGTTCTTGATGGTTTACACAAAAGGTATCAAAGCAAGCAAAGAATGTCACGATGTACTTGTATAGACTCATCCAAAGTCTCTTTGACCAAATTCCACAACAGCGATTCAGTTGACAGAGTGAAAAATGGGAACCTATCTTTATGTTAGCATAACTTCGCAATGCAAAGTTCAAAAATCAAAATTCAAAATTTCTCTAGTAGGTGAAATGATCTAGTTTTATATGTGGTAGTTGGTATTTTTGGTAGTTTTTTACTGCTGTAGAAAAATTCAAACACATTGTAAATCTTTTTAACTCGCCCTGTAGCTCCTTGAATTATACATTTAAGGTGGGTTATTATTTCTATAAACAGAATCCATTAGGACATATTAATCTTTTGTCTCAAAGCTCCTGCACGCGTTAGTAAAATCGTGTGAGTTATTTCACCTTTGAATTTGAGATAATTTATATTTTTACTCGATTTTTATTTTATATCCTTCAAAAATGTGAAAAAATCAAATTTTCATCAATCGCAAATTTTAATATATTCTCAAAATAAGATTGTTCATTCCCCCCGTTTATTGTACTTGTACATGTACTCGTAGGAATTTTCCAAAACAGACTCTTCATCATAGCAGCTTCCAGTGAAAAAAAGATCTTGAAAGTAGGCCTATTTGGGGTGAGAATTATCTATTTTTCAAAATTCAAAAATCAATTGTTTCCTCCCCATTACCTCAGTCAGTTATATTCACCTTAGCATGCTGCTTGTATTAACACTACAAGAGTAGAGTGGAAATACATTGAAAGCACCTTTGTATTTTGGCAATATAATTTTGTTAATGGGGTAAAGTACACAAAAAGAGGGGAAAGCATTTTCTTTTGTAGAAAAACTTGACATAATGATAGCACAGGACATTCAAAAATCCTGTTTCTATGCTTTATTTCATTGACTCTATGATAAAGAGTCATTTTAACAAGTATTTCTTGTTTAGACAAAAATGAAATAAAAAAAAATAAAATCACATTCTGCATTAGGTTTTTTGAAGCTGGAAAGCTTTGAAACCAAAAAAAATTAATATGGCCTAATAAGCTATTACATCATCATCTCATTCATACAAACTAAATCAAGTATTTGTAGTAATGCTTGTATTGTACATCTACCTTCCTTTTTGTTTTCTGTTGATTTAGGTTGATAAATCAATAAGTGGTGAAAGACCAGAGAATGATGCCACTAACGCGTGCTCATTTTTAGCACTCGGAATTGGACAACAACTGACAGTGACACCTTCAGCCGACCCTGTGTTCCTTGCTTCAATGGCAGAAGATGTGATTTTGAACTTTCCACGTTTGTTCAATCCTCATAGGTCATGGAATTTCTACGATGTACCTGATGCTTATGTTTTATTGACTGACAAGCAGGTGATGGAGAAGACATTCTCTATGACAGAGGAAATAGTTAGTGATGCAGGGGTGTTTTCTACAGAAGGACAGTGTCTGCTTGTTGAAGCAATAAGGCGGCATTACAGAGAAGCTCCTACCTTTGTTGGCATATATTCCTGCACTCCAGTAATATTTGTGGTGGGCAGTTGTGACGGGCAGATGTTCTTAATAGACACTCATCCTATAACAGCAGATCTGGGAGGAAATGGCAATGGCATAGTAAAGGTCTACCCCAAGGGGGATTATTCCCAAGAACTTTGTTACTGGATACTAAAGCGGCTGCTAGGCCATGCTAATGAAGGTCAATCACTTCTTGTACTTGAGCCAAGGTAAACAACTTTCCATGCTGATGAAATTTCATGTAGGCCTATCCTTTTTTCATATATCTTTGCACTATGTCATTAATTTTTATAGCAACAAGTCAATATTAAATCATGTACTAAATGGTTCTTCTGAAGAGGCATAAATTTGACTACCCTTGAAATTTTGCTTCTGTTAAAGATTAACAAATGCAAACATCAAGATCATGCATGCTCCGATGTGAAGTCCTACAGACCATCTTTTTATTGTGCTCTTCATTGTGTACTTCATGCATCATTTGTTGTACCTCATGTCTGAGGGAGACATATAGGTCATGAGGCCAAAGCGAAAAAGATGCTCGGATAAGGACTAAGGTGGCGGACCCCTGGGAAGTACATATTCTTCCGAAATAATTTCTCTAAAATGATAGAAATCAGTTTCTACGTGTGGTTCGTCACTTCCGGTATGTGCACTTTTCTGAAATAAATTAATGTCATTTTATTTTTGCCCTGAAATAACAGTGACCAATGGATGTACAGCATGATTCATTGACTCCAGCAATAACGGGGGCTATTGATAGTAAATCCGCTTTGTATGCAGAGACCAAACACTTCAGATTCCCTTTTTCATCTGGAACTGTTATTATCCCTACATCTGCCAGAGATTCTAGGTGTTATACCACCATCCAGATTTAGGATAACTATTTTTTCATTGTGGCACACCAATTAACCATCCTCTTTTGTGCTCTTGTCCGAATAAATAAAGTTAGAGGTTCTACTGGGTGTTCAATAACTTTGACCTATATTTCATCATTTATTCGAAGGGAAACGAATGTGAACAAAACTCATGGGGACAAAGTTGTTTGGCACATGTGACCTAACATCTTGTGCAGAACCAACCCGTAATTTGGCATGTAACCCGATATCTATTCAATTTACCCCATTATTAGCAGAAATTGAAAATCCTTCGTTGTCGAACAAACTTTAAATGATTAGAAAGAAGGTCCTGCATTCATTAACATGATGAAGTTATGAGGGTCTTGATTCTGCACCAATGTGTTAGGTCACAGCTTGCCAAGAACATTTTTTCATGGTTACTTTTCATCGTTGTTTTTTATTTGATAATAAGGGAATGTTCATAAATACTCTCTGGGGGCAATGGCATGGCATTGGGAAATATGGGTGGGGGGGGGTAAAAAATTTCCATCCGGTAATGCAGGAAAATTATTCCTCTGGACTCAGGGCTGCTACAACAGTGAAAATAGGGCACCGATTCAGTTCACGCAACATTTTAAGTTTCACGCTTTCCGGCACACGTTAATTCCATTTGCTCTATGGAGCCCAGACTATGGCTTCCCTGGAGGACCATCTAATCATTTTTACACGGCCATAAATATTTTTTCCATCATCAATATGTTTAAAAAAAAATCTGTAACCGCCATGGCGGTATGGACCGGATTCTTTTTCTCCCTAGGGTATTGTCATCTCTGGGGTGATTTTGAAATAATATGGTTTGTACTCTGTGATGTATAAGTTCATAAGTGCAATGTGAAATTAACTGTGTTACGCACCTCATTAGTACTACCCCTTACCCCTATAGGGGGCTGGGGTTAATTTGGGTGTAACTTGGTAACTATACAGTGTACATTGTCCAAATAATCTTATTTTAGTTTGTGATTACATTACAAATAATATGAGACCATTTCCACTGACATTGAAGCGTTTTTTAGTCTTTGACTCCCCTGTGAAGCTAATTTCACTTATAACTCCATAAGGGTAAGTTAGAGATAGCAACAACTATATATTTTTTTATCCTTGCCGATCATACAACAGTTTGGTATGGCAATTCACCCATTGGACCACTTTTCAATTTTGACCCCTGTATATCTTTTGCCGAGCCCCTAGCTCCGTAAGCTACCCCTACAGAATGGCCATCATGCATTTTCGTGTATGTCATCGTATGAGGTACCGTAGCTAGCCCTGGTATAAATGCCTCTTGCCCCCCCAGGTGGGTACCATAGGCAACTTCAGATGGTCTGCTCATCCACTAATATGTGTGAACAACAACCATGCATTGGCACCTTTCAATCAATATGACATTGTTCTTATCTCTGTCAGCACATAATTCTGACGTACTACTCCCTTGAAACTTTATGTACCTCTGATTTTGAAATTTGGCCCATTCCATGTCAACATTCGAGATGTGCACCGCAGCACTGTCGTGGATTTTTTTTCGCTTTAAGTGTGGTGGTAGACATTGGCATGAGATTGAAGATTGTGAAATTTTGGCTTCATACGCCTTTCGTTTTCCCGCATAAAAAGAAAAGATCATTAAGAAATTTAGGGGGGGGGTCACCATAAAAAATGTTGTCGATGCCAAAGCATTTTGCGGTGCCATAAACTTGTAATGGAACCCACCCCAACTTTGGCAAATCACTATCTGGGAAATTTTTTTTGGGTGTAAGAATCAAATCTGGCGTCAAAAACGTGATAGCTCCTTTACTTAAGTTATTTGGGTGTAAAAATTCAATATCTTTTTATCTGGGACCAAGTTTGGGGTGTAGGAACTCCATAAGTAACAATATTTTTTAATGTCGATTTTCTTGTTATCGGAGTCACACTGCAGGACTTTCTACCAGTACACATATAGCACATTATGTAAGTAATCGAGTTCCCAGCTTTTTGAACAATCCTAATTTTGCATATTGACCTAGATTGGCCCAACAAAATCAATGTTGACCTATGACATAACCCCTTCTACTTCCGATATGTTGAAGATGCCTCATCAAAGAAACTATAGATAGTGTTTCTGTAACTCAACGCCAGGCAGCGAACAAAGCACTGCCCGGCGTATGCGTGAGCATCTGCCAGTGCTTGGCTTTTAATTCCGCTCATCAGGCGTGATAAGGTTATTGAATGCTGTAACCATATGGACATATTCTTCGCACCTATACATGTCGTAGACCGGTGCTAATTGTGTTTTGTAAACATTGATGGTCACCTCATCTATTCTTGAAAGCAACCAGCTGGTGTTTGATGTCTCATTGTTTTAGCACAAACACTTTTGCTGTCATATCCCTAGAATGTAATTGCGTGATCTACCCTGTGGCATGTACCATGAACCCGTGGGTCCACATCTACCTTTGTGTGGTAACTTTTGAGTGTGTATTTTATTTGTGAATAAAATAAAGACACCAAGCTAGGTCTTTCAGGAAGTTTTTATAAGATATATCTTCACATATCTGAAGTAGATGGTGTCGAATGTCAACAGTGGTTTTCAGGGGGGTTCAAATGTGGTTAAAAAGTACAATTGCCATTTTCAAGGGGCTGTAACCTACTTATACTTTTCTATGTGTTCATAATTGTATTGGTTTAAAGTTCTACTATGTAACTATGTATGTCCCCTCCAAAGTGGACATAAAACATTTTCTTAATTTTGAGTTTATGACCCCCCAACTTGGCCCCGAATGAACAAGGTGCATATTTAGCCTCATTAACTCTAAACGTAAACACGCTATGAACTTCCAGGGGCCTGATGCAGATTTGAATTCTAACACCAAAATTCCCCAGATAGTGTTTTTCAAAGTTGTGGAGGGCTCCGTTACTAATCGGTGACCTCTCAACATAGTCTTTTCAACATTGTGGGCACTTTTGAGGGTGACCCCCTAAATTTACAATGGCTCTGGCGGGAAAACGAATGGACTATGACACTCAAATTTTCAGGATTTCAATATCTCATCAATGTCTACCACCACACCTAAAGCGAAAAAATCATGACGGCTGCGGTGCACATCTGATGTTTGACATGGAATGGGCCATTTCGCTGTAATAAATCATGTGACATTAGCTCCACTGCCCCCTTTGTACATCCAATATGAAGATTGTTAAGGTCTCATGAGCCTCCCATTATGATCCTGAATGATTCACTACCAAAATTTCCAAAATCAGAGTTTAACAATAGTTGAAAGGAATTTGAGCATAAGTTTATTTCTATCAATGAGGTACTTCTTTTACTCCCAGCATGTTCAGGTGGATCTACATATAAGGGGTAACGAAGCACTGGCATGGGGGCAAAGAAAAAAATGCCATCAATCCAATTTAAGGGTGAACATTGTTGGTAACATATTTATTGCAAGAAATGAGAATGCCTGTAGCCTTTGCAAACAAACATGTGCTAGAAAGGCTATAACTGCATTTCTTTTTTAATCTTAGGTTTGCCGAATATTTTGAATAGTCAAAGAATATTTAGTAATGTTAGACAGGCTTCAACCCATTACACACATTATAGATACCTAGGATGTATTACCAGTGATGTAAACATTTGAGAACTCACTTGGGGCAAAATACTCCATGGGATCAAAGAGGGGAAGATGCTTGCATAAGGACTTTGGTTACGTATATCGGCGAAGTAACTGATTTCGGCGCAGTTATTATTGTCTAATTATACCTTCAATACTCTGGGATATGTCAAGTGCAAAAGTTGCACATTTGATTGAAAATGGATAAAATGTCATCACAATTTCTTTTCCTAAATATCAGTGACCAGTAGATGTACATCATGCTGCATTTACTCGAGCAAATAATAGCACTGTTGATATCCAGTAAATCCGCTCGGTATGCAGAGGATAAAGCATTTCAAATTACTTTTATCTGGAAGTACAGAGCTATTGTTATTACCCATACAGGTGAAAAAGATTTCGGGTGCTCATCACCCGATTAAGATTGAGCTAATTTTTCATGACGCAAAGCACAAGATACTTGTCCTCTTTCATGAATAAATAAATCTTAGGCTTCTACTGTGCCTTCAATTAACTTTGACCGTATATTTCATCATTTTTTCGAAAAGGAAACAATGATGAACACAAAATCATGAAAGAAAGTTGTTTGGCAGACTGTGACCTAACATCTTTGTGCAGAAAAAAACTTAAAGCGGCACTGGCACATTTTCACAAAATATGAAATTTCTTCAATTTGCCCTCCAATGATAGTCTAGGCCATTGGAAGAACAGAGATATATTTTACACATAAAAATAACATACCCCAAAAGAGATAGGGACATTGATATGAGGATAAAGACATCTATGTAATTTGTAGGCCAACTTTTAAGTTTTCCATAACTTTAATCAACAAATGTGTATATTACATGAATATTTTTGACTCGTACTCACTGATATTAAAACCACAAAGGTTATAGACCGATCAAACAGTGTGCATAGCATGGGAAACATGCATATGCCGTGCATGTTCTTGTGTTAAACGCCATTTTCGTCGTCTGCTGAATTTAACGTCGCTGAAATTATAAATTGTTCTGTTTACCCATAAGGAAGCTGATTTGGTGTTAATCATTTTGGGTGAGGGCTTTTGTATATAAAAGCCTTACAACCATGCAAAAATATCGATTTTAAACAATCTTGAGGGCGCACTATTTTTCAAATGTGCCAGTGTCTCTTTAACTTACAGTAACTTGCCGCGTAACCCCATTTCTATTCAATTTACCGTGTCGTTAGCATAGGTCACTAGACCCCCTTCTTTTGTATTTTTCTAAATACATGGTGGTGAATTGAATAGAAATGAGGTCCAGCAATAAGTTTCTTGGTTCTACACAAAGATGTTAGGTCACAGCTTACCAAACAACATATCCACCATGAGTTTCTTTTTTCAATAAATGATGAAATATACAGTAAAAATTATTGAACTCACAGTAGAACCTCAAAGTTTATTTTAATCGCGAACGAGGCCAGCTCAATCCAAACTGGGTAGACGTTTCATATATAAGTCCTAAGTATACAAATGAGGTATTGCCATTGATTCCGTCCTGCGCTGAACAACATCATACAGAGCATTACAGAATCAATGCCAATACCTTGCGTACTTGAGAGTTCTATGTGAAACATCTATCCTAAACTGGGCGGAGATAAAGAGTATTTAATGGCTGACATCTATTCAACTGCATGGACAGTAACAATGGCTTTGTTCCAAATAAACAAAGGGCAATCTGAAGTGCTTTGACTGCTGAATACACTGGATTTACGTATCAATAACGCCATTATTTGCTCGAGTCAATGTAGCATAGTGTATGTCCCTTGATCACTGATATTCAGAAAAGAAATTGAGATGGCATCCCAGGTCAAAATTCCAGTTGATTTCAGTTGAACTGGTTTCAACTGGAACCAGTTGAAATCCAGTTGATCCCAGTTGAATATCCAGTTGAATCCAGTTGAATCAGTTGATTCCGTGACGGAAAATGGAACAATTTTCAACAAGGTTTTTACTGACCAGTTGAACTCAGTTAAGACCAGTTACAAACAGTTAAAAACAGTTGAAACCAGTTAGTTTCGTCACGGAAAATGGAACAACTTTCAACTGGGATCAACTGGAATTTTGACCTTTGATTTTATTCATTTTCATGAAAATGTGCAACCATAACCAATAAATGGTAATTATAATATTTATTATTATTTATAGTGGAAAAATGGTTTACTTCTGCAAAGTATGTAATCAAAAGGAACAATTTTTCCTTTGATCCCATGGCCAAAAATGGGTAGGGCAAAGTGAGACACAACAGTTTGAACAGTTGTAGGATTGGCAGGTGGGTCTACTTTGCGCCTTGTTCTCCTGTAAGACAATGAATAATGGCATGAATGCTGCTGCATGGTATAATTTATTTTTCATGAGCAGGTAACAAAATGTTGTACATTGAATGTGTGACCATTTGCGTCTTTGCATCTAACATAATAAATGTGCAATTATTTCCTACAGTCAACCCAGACAGCCTGAAGACCAGGGTGGAATTGATAGTGGTAAGTATATATTTGACCTGCTCCTACAAAACCAGGACAAAGTTGCCAGAGTATTTTAGGAGAAAGAGATCAATAAACTTGTGTAAAATCAATAGAAAAACAAAATAATTTCAAGGCATATATTGAGTTTTTGATGGACAAAAGAAAGTGCAATGTTTACATGCTATACATCATTTTAAAGCATGTTTTTTTAGCATTTCAAATCTGCACATCTCAAAATGAAAATTTTCAGACTTTATCCGGATTTCGTGGGAGCAGGTCACATATTTGATGCCTACACTTGGTACAATATAGGTTCAAATTCAATAGAATAGAAAAATTGTGTTCATCTGAAACAAGTTTTGGCATTTCTAGGGCAAAGGTGTTTTAGGAAATATACTAATAAATATACTAATAGTCCATAGAGGGAATTCAGCTGATGGTATGTATATTTTTGCTTTCAATGGCAACAACAGGGGTAAATGCAAGAATTGCCTCTGGTAGACATACATCAATAATGTTATGAATTTCATAAACTTGAGCAAATATTGCAATAGTTGTAGGTAATGATACTTCAACACTATTAATGCTCTCATGGAACATATTTTGTTGGATCAACAAGCATTATCAGAAATATAGACTGCTCTTTATTCGGGATATGGTGAGAAATATTGCTCCTTGATGATCTTGAGACCAAGGGCCGTGGTCTCAAGATCATCAAGGGGCAATATTTCTCACCATATCCCGAATAAAGAGCAGTCTATATTTGTTTTATACACCTCACGAATATATTTCTGTCTTCCTTAACTGTTTTATGAGTAAAACCTAGGCCGACTGCATAATAAATTGCATTACAATTTTCTTACTGTAGTAGTATTCATCTCGCAAATATGTGCAAAGCCTGAGACGTAGAATTACGTACAAAAGCAGACACTCAAGCTCCGAGCCGCCGAATTCTACAACTTTTCCACATCCTGTAGGCTGTAGTCTAGAGACATGTTTGTTGCTTTCAAATACTGTTCAAATGCGGTAATTGCAAAGTTTACTTGCTTCCTTGTATTAGCGCTGTCACCCTGTTGTGGAATTGCGAATAGATCGTCATCAGTTACAAGCTGAAATCGGGGTTTGCAGGTCGATTCATGCGTCTGAGCAAACTTCTGTAGGATCGAGTCAGCCATGATTTTTTTGTGTATAGTTTCACGTCTCTTCCACATAAACTATATTCTTTGAAATAATGTGTATTGGTTTACGTATCAAAATTAATTACTCTGTGTAGGGGCGTATGGTAACTTTTGTCATGGGATAGTAGGTTTCCGGGGGTACTATCCCACGGGGATAGTTTGTTTTTGTTTATTTCTTCAACCAAAACAGGGAATGGTTGGAATAACCCATATCATGTGACTCCATTTTAACCAATCAGATGACAGAAATATATGCAAGAGGTGTATAATAGATGCTGATACATTGATGTCAGGAGAGTATATATAAAAGAAGTGATAAATCATGATGTAGCACTTTAACTACTCAATTATCAACATCTGCAGGTAAATTGCAATTATTATCATGGAGTTTCTATGGAGTGCCTGTATTTTGTCCAATTTCCAAATAGTTTTGACCCAGAGGTGATAGAGTTATATTTCTTCATTAGAGTTGTAGGACATCATTGTCGACAATATATGAAAGAAAAGAGTCATATCAATAATTAATTTAGCTCCAAAAGTGAGATTTTGTCGACTACCTATAGGTAATGTTTCACTCCAAGGAGTAACTTGTAACAGCCATAACTAACCAATCAGGTATGAGAATTCCATTCAGTGAGGTGGCACTGAATAGTTTTTAGTTGAATAGTTATTAACATGAACCCAAATTATATGTAAGGTTTCCCCTTTGCCCACAGCAGCAAGCGTGGTTGAAGTATCCTGTGTGATAGCAGATAATGAAGTGGATGACCAGGTCATGATGCAAAAACTTGTAAGTTATAAGTACCTCTTTAAAGTCAGATAGGATGCAAGAATAATATTGTGGTTATTGAATCAGGCCTGCAGCAGCTTGTGGACGGTTAATTGTCCCCGCCGAACAAGTTCAGAACGGGGACTATAAAATGAGCAGCATACGTTCGTTCGTCCGTGATAAAAATGTTAACCCACCTTGTATACAATTTATCTGGAGTTCCGTAAGGACGACAATGATGTAACTTGGTGGAAAGAAGCGGGTTGATGAGTTCTTGACTTGATTAAAATATGCTAATTAAGTATCTAATTTGCATAATTTACATTTTTCTGCAAGCCCTGTGTACAAGTTTTCTGGAGTTCCGTCAGGCGTATAATGATGTAACTTGGTGGAAGGAAGCGGGCTGAAGAGTTCTCAACCTAATTAGATTTTGGGTGTATTTCGGGCAAATTGAGTATGCAAATGAGCTAATTAATATGCAAAAATCGGCATAATTGCTATATTTTTGAAACGGTACATCGGATACTCAAAATTCCTACGCTGCATGAAAGCCTATCATGGGGCACATATTTTTTATGTGATATATGTGGCTTAGGTATGCAAATGATCTAATTAAATATGCATAATATTACTGTATCTCTGAAACGGTACGACGGATAGTCAAAATTCCTTCACTACATGAGACTATTACGCCATAGGGGAGGAGGTGGGGTGTTTTTTGGGTGTTGGGGAGGGGGTGAGGTGTTGCGGGATGTTGGAGAAGGGATGGGGTGTTGCAGGGTTTTGGGGAGGGGGATGTTGTGTTGCAGGGTGTTGGGGATAAGGTAGAGTGTTGTGGGGTGTTGGGGAGGGGTAGGGTTTTGCGGGGTGTTGGGGAGGGGGTGGGGTGTTGAGGGGTGTTTGGGAGGGGTGGGGTGATGTAGTTGCATTTATCACATGTTAGTGATCGTGACATTCGGCGGGGACATATTTTACCCATCGCGTAAATACGAGTTCGCCTTGTTTTAGTTGGTAATCGTGTGTGTGTGTGTGTTGGGGGAGGGTACTAAGGCCAAAAAAAGGACTTTATCTCAGCTTCCTTTGCCCCAAAACCCCAAGCGCTATGCGACTATGCGTTTTTTTTTTAATTGTCAAAGAAGACTATGTACTACACGTTTTTTTTTTAATTGCATGCTTAGGTCACTATTTTTTTTTCTGCCACAAATTGGCCAATTTTTTTTCTTCGAAAATTAAAAGCCAAAAATCTCTTGAAAACCTGAAAAAAAGGAAATAGTAAAATTTGATTTTTAAAACAAAGCATGTGCATGGGAAGCTGAGACAACTATTGACATTTATTCAATGTTGTGTGGGAAAAGGCATTGAACACTAACTGCACCCATTGCCAATGTGCTTGATTTCAATAACATGCTCACACAGACATATTCTCCCCACTGTCTCAATTCATTCCCTTCAGTTTGGGGTTTGGAAGAAGCACACCCCTTCCATAAACTGATGCCCTTCTCCTTTTAATTAAACCTAACCATGCCAAATCCCACAGAAACCAACAGGCAGCAGGTCCCGGAAAACAGCCTATCTCCAGAGAAAGGCGATTGTGCAATCATATTCCCGGGTACCGTGCATAAGCCCACAAAAACACTGATCTGGCTAGGACAGTCCCCATGGCTCACTGCTTGGCATGCTCCCATGCATGGGACCTAGATTGTGCCGGGAAATATTTTTCCCACTTTTTTTGGGCGTTACTTTATTTTTTACCCCTGGCATGGGGGTTAGGGTTAATATACTTGTGACTGTGGTACCAACCTGTTTTGTCTTGGGGGTCGGTAGCATGAACATACAGAATGTTCATTATCAGTATTAAGATTTTACTCACTTTTACTCATTAGTGTGTTCTCCTGCTATTAGTAAAAAAAATATTGTGAATATTTACAATTTAAGTGAAGCAAATCGCACTTTTTAAACATATAACTGCCAAAATTATATGATATCAGAAAATTGCAGCAATGAAGGTTTTAAGCAGGGAAACTTACGTGAAAGAGCAAGTACACCAATGCCCATTGCAGGACGCACATTCAATTGTCCACGACCAATAAATCACAAATTTGACCACATGTTTGGGTCTTTTGTTGGAATTAACCAGACTATTTTGATCAAAAGTCTATTGGTGGACAAAGTTGTAAATTTATTAGGTCAATATCTTGAAACATTGGTAAGAAAAATTAGAAAACCATCGTAGAATTATGTCTCTTAATAAACATAATGGCAGTTTCATAATTTAATAGTGAACATGAATTTTTTTACAGATATTCAAACAAAGATGCTTAAAATCTGTTTTTTTTAATAAAATTTTAAACTACTTATGTATTTAATTTTTTAATCAAATCTTTAGGTTGCATAGTCATTTTATTTACCAAATGTATACTTTATGCACTTATCTCTGACAGCTTCTGAGCTACGACAAGATCTGTTTTGTAAAATGCATCCCATAAAAGGAACACTCAGTTTCTGCAGGGTGGGTTGGGTAAAAATTTTATATTCTTGTAATTTTGGGTTCATTTGTTTGCAAACCCATAGAAATGCAGTCATTGCAGTTTCCTTTTGAAAAAAAAAACACCACCTTACTTTTTTAACTTCATTGGTTTATGAGAGAAAATAGTTTTGAATAAGGAATTTGTGACACAAGTAAGTATGATTGTTTATGATTAACTTCCTAACAGGAAGGAATGGTACTTCGAGAAGTCAACACACAGGTGGAAACTCCTCAAGGAAAAGCACTGTCTTGCAACCAAATAAAGTAAGATAATGAAGTAATACTTGTAATTTATCACTCAGTAGACAAGAATGGAATAATTTTGATTGGTACAACCGTACGATACAATTTCGTATTACACATTGTAATTTCTCGTATCACACAGTACATCTGCGTGGTGCTTTGCAGAGTGCGTAAACGAGCGCGTTTTGCAAATTGCCAGTTCTAGTGCCATTGACTGGCTCGTATTCCATGGTTGTATTTTGACCATTTAATTGTAGGAAAAGATGTTACATTCATGTTGTTGTTGTTATTATTCTCATTACTAATTACGATGATTGGGGTAGAAGAAAGAAAGTAACAGAAAGGTGAAAAAGGTGGTGAGGAAGGTAGCGCAGGAGAGGAGGAAAGTATGGAAGCTGAAAGAAGAAGAGACAAGAAAGAATTTTAAGGCGAGAGTTGGGGAGCTTGTGGTGCCTGATGTGTCGGATTTGTGGGGGTGCTTTAAAGAAGGGGTGTTACAGGCATGTGATGAAGTATGTGGGAAAAAGAAAGGTAGGAGAGATACGGGGTGGTGGAATGCAGAAGCGAAGGAGGTGATAGTGAAAAAGAAAGATGCATATAATAAAAAGGATATGAGGAAAAACAGTACGGATGAGAATAAAGCGAGGTATAAGAGGTTGAAGAAGCGAGCAAAGAAAGTGGTGGTGAGGGATATGAAGGAGGAGGTTGAGTGAGTTGAGAGAACGCAATGCAAAAGGATGGAAGAGATGTCGAAGGGGGAAGATGTATGAGGAGAAGTGATGAAAAGTTGAATTTCAGTGAGAGAGAAAGATGTAGAGTCTGGAAAGAGCATATGGAAAGAATCATGAATGAGGAGAATGAATGGGATCAGAAGGTGGAAGCTGATGTGGTGGAAGGGCCAGTTGAGGGGGTCACCCGGGAGGAGGTGGTGAAGGCAATCGGAGAAATAAAAAAAGGAAAGGTGGCTGGACCCTCGGAGGTGAGTGTTGAGATGATTATTGCGAGTGGAGAGATAGGGATTGGGGTGTTGATGGAGTTGTGTCAGAGAGTGTTAGGGATGCCAGAGGAGTAGGCAGTGAGTGTGGTAGTTCTGATTTTGAAAGGGAAAGGGGATGCAATGAGTTGTGGCGCATATAGGGTGTGAAGTTGCTGGAGCATGCAATGAAAATTGTGGAGAGGGTTTAGAGAATAGAATTCGGACGATAATGGAAGTGGATGAGATGCAATTTGGGTTTATGCCAGGGAAGGGAACGAAGGATGCAAAGGGATATATTTTGTGGAGGTTGCAAGAGGAATATTGAGCTAAAGGGAAGAAGTTGTATATGTGTTTTGTATACTTGGAGAAGGTATTTGATAGAGTACCGAGGAAAGTGATGGAGTGGGCAATGAGGAAGAGAGGGATACCAGAAGTAATGGTTAGAGCAGTGATGAGTTTGTGTGAAGGAGCAAAAACAAGAGTTAGAGTGGGATCTGATTTGTCTGAAGAGTTTGAGATGAAAGTGGGTGTGCATCAAGGTTCTGTACTTTCGCCGTTGATTTTTGCAATTGTGATTGATGTAGTTACAGAGAGTGCATGCAAAAGAGGGTTTGATGAGTGAGATGTTGTATGCTGATGACTTGGTTCTAATGGGCGAGACAATGGAGGGACTGAGGGAGAAGTTTTGGAAATGGAAGAAGGCTTTTGAGGATAGGTTTGAATGGTAACTTGGAAGACAAAAGTGTTGGTGAGCAGGGAGGAAGGGGAGTGTGCTGTGAGTAAGCTTAAGGTGGACCCATGTGGTGTGTGGGAAGGGTAAAAGCAAATTCAGGGTGGTGGAGTGAGAAATGCGGGAAATGACATCACGGGAGAGGCACAACGATGAAGAGATTATGTGTGGAATATGCGAGAAGGGAGCTGGAAGGAATGTGGAACAGGAGGAAAAGTTGTTTTGATGAGGTGTGGAATCTGTGAAGGAGTTCACATACTAACCCTGGACAAAAAATAATACTGAAAAAGTATACTTTTTGTATACCTTTTTAGTATACTTAGTGTATTTTAAGGCAAAAAAGTACATATAAGTATACTTTTAAGGGACTTATTTTGTCCATTTTAAAAAATTACTGTATATTAATTGTACTGTTGTATAATTTATTTTATACTTTTACATACTTAGCAACAGACTCGTACTTTGTTGTACTTATTTTTACTCATATGATACTATTTTGTACTGTTTGTACTTAATTTGTATTTTGTTGGACTTAGTGTTTTAAGAAGCCATAGGTGTACTTAATTTATAATTTTATTGGACTCAAGAGGTTTTTACACAATCACAGGACAGGTCCATAGATCCACCAACTCCAAATGTTACTGAAATTGTACTTATTTTGTTTTAACCTGCCAGTCGGTACTTAAATTGTACTTTTTGTGGGTTTAGAATATACACACCAATCAGCAATTGTTTTGCAGTACAAGGGCGCGGGTCATGTGAATTCCAACTGCCCTTTCAAATACAAACCAAAATGGCTGTTTAAAGTACATGTATATATTAGGGCCTCAGGATGAAGAAGTTTTATGTTGATATTTTGAGATTTATGGAGATATAGTCATCATCACATGCTGATAGCTAGAGGGGGAACACTGCAGGTATTTGATGTTTGATACATATATACATAGGCCTTATTGTGCTAGATGTAATCATGCATACATATAAGCCATCCACAATGCAATATACCTGCAAGCCTGTGCAGAATGGAATAGTTTGAAGTATACGTATCTAGTTTTGTGTGTTATGCTTTTGGAAAAGTTAGTCATTGTATTCTTCATATATCCCAGATGAATAATTGTGTAGCATATGAAATAAACAATTCAGTCGTATTCAGCCGTGCTCTTTTGTCAACGCGCAAATGGCAATTATGTTTCCCGTGGATTTTTCAAAACGCAAATGCCTTTTGCAATTCAGTCTCTTCTTGCGCAAATTTACCTCATCTACCCCCACTTCTTGTAAAACACTTGTATACACAAATTTTTATTATAATAATATCTGTTTTTTCTTTGGTTGTTGAAGCAATTTTTTTTCTCGGTTCTACCATTTAACCTAACAAAAATATCTATATTTCTCATTTATAACGAACAATCAAATTATTGATTAAGTCATGTTGGTATCATGTTTATTGCCAGGTTATTAAACTGTATAAATTAACTCTGAAGAAGTGATTGTGTTCACAGATAACAAAGCCATAGCGTGTTTCTTGCCCTGTTTATTTTTGCACACTCTTGATCCTGCATGCATACGCTATATGCTAATCACAAGGTTTTTGTCGGGGGGGGGGTGGGGGGGCTGCAAAAAACCTTAATGACTATACTTTTAACAAGTAACTTTTAATAAGTCTACTTATTACTAAGTATACCTTTTAGAAAAATTTTTTATAAGTATACTTATTAGTAACTTTTAATAATATACTTTTATGCTTTTAATAAGTATACTTTTAGTACACTTTAATACGTATACTTTTATGCTTTTAATAAGTATACTTTTAGTATGCTTTTAATAAGTAACTTTCTATTAAGTATACTTTTAAAATAAGTATACTTATATTGTCTTTTCATTATACTTATTTTGTCCTTTTGTTAAAGTATACTTATTTCGCGTTCCAAATAAGTACCCTGTTTAAAAGTACTGTAAATTACAGTAATTAATTTGTACTTATTTTGAACCATGGGAAGGATAAAGTTAGTGGGGGGTGGATGCGAAGGTGGCTGTGACAGCTAGAGTGAGATATGGGTGGGTGAAGTTTAGGGAATGTGGGGAGTTGTTGTAAGGTAAAAGATATTCTTTGAAAATACCTATGGATGGGTGCTGTATCACATGAGGCCGAAGTATTGCCTTAAATATACTAAGTTGCTAAATACTGTATCGCTCTAACTCGAACTGTTACTCACGTGACAAAAAAAAAACTAATGTCACTCAAGTGTTGTCACTACTTAATTTTAACTAAATCTCACTAAATCTCATTTTACGTCCTTGTTAACCACATAGGTCTCAGTAAATCTCAATATGTTTTATACAACCATATGTTTTCGGCTCATGGTCTCGGTCATTGAGATTCAGTGTGAGAGTTGTGTCGTGTAAGGTTAATATGCATATTCTAATGTCTCATATGCACAGTCCCATAGGTAGCTGTTCCAAAGGTCTCATAGAATTTCATGTTGTGTATATTTGTAATTCAATAATGTTACAAAAGCCATAATAACAGTTGTACAGCAGGTCAGACAAGTAGGTAGGGACTTGAATTTTAGCTTTCCAACACAGGACTGAGAACACAACATTCTTACCCAAATTAAGAAATAAAAAAAAAAAACATTGTAGGTAATAATGAAACATTTTGTGTGTGTGTTCTGTTGAATACCTCATAGTGAAAACAATTTTACATGTTCTTAATTTCCTTGCTAGATCTGGACAACACAATATGAATAAGCAGAAGAAAAAGAAGAAGAGAAAGCATCGAAAGAAGATGCTGATAAGGCATGAAATGGACAACACAACTTCTGATAATGGTGTGTGTATTTTCATGTATATATAATTTAATCCTTTCAATGTTTGCAGTTTTGTGTTTATAGTTGAATTTGAGTTTGTGCATTTGTGAGTGCATGTGTGCTCAAATACATGTATAAGAAGGTGTATGCATGTGTGCTGTATAAGAAGTGGATCAGGGGTTACTCAAGCACGATGAAAACTTCGCCGTTGAAGCCATGTCAAATTTCATTCACTGATCCACTAAATCCTTCAGTCCATGAAAACGTATCCACTTATCCGCAATGTTTGTTTGTTATGAATGAGGGCCGGGGACTCAGACTACAAAGAATATCAAACATAATTAATGTGCATTATGTAGTGTGCCATGTGAAAGACATCTCCCGATCAGGGGCTTCTTTAACCGGGGCGGCAGCTACACATGTAAATACAAATTTCCAATGATTCAACAACCTGGCTGTTTCTCAAATATTCTGACGTCACGCAACATCATTTAATGAGCAGCCCTCTATCGATACAGGCGGGGAAATCTCCCACACAATTTTGTAAGTGTCAAGTATGGTTTGGGACTTGCCAATGAGACTTTAATTTTGTTATGCTAAATTTGGCCAAGAAAAAGGCCTCATTTCTATACCAACAACCTTGACTTTTGATAAAATTTACTACAAATTGGGAAAGTTCGACTAAAACTTGTGTGAAATTGGGTTACTTTCTTAAAAATTTTTTGCAAACTTGAGAAAGTGACCCCATCTTCATACCAAATTTTGGTTCAATCCAATGGCTTTTAAAAATGCTGCGTATATATTACCAATTTCTCCAATTTCTCGTTCATATTACGGTATTTTTTGTAGTAAATTACCACAATTTTATTTTACCAGTAATTTTAGAACACTTTAATGAGCACCCCTGCTAATTAGAATAGTCAATACATAAATGGGTTGTTTTTGTACCAGAAGTCTATCACTTTAAATTCTTAATTAGATCTCTATTGACATGATCATTCAGACAGTAGTCTAACTATGATGTTATTATTTTAGTAACTTTGTGGTCTAACTGGTGTAACTTGCTAAATGGAGTGCTAGCTGGGCATGATTTGTATAGAAACAATGGAAGTGAAAATAGTGCAAGTTTTTAGTTGACTGAAAAAAACCCTATTACTCAACTAAGGTTAATCCTTTATTTTTGGTCATACTAGCTATTGAATCTTTGAATGTTTTTCCAAATATCCTCCTTTTGACTTCGCAGAATGAAATGGTTGTTATGGGTCCAGGGGATCATGGCATCACTAGTAACATGTCATTTGCAGTGATGCCTCATTTTCCCATTGTATAATGAGTAGCAAAGTGAATGCTTTACCATTATCTAAATTGTCATCTTCACCATTAGTTTAAAGAACCAAACTGTTTCAAACATTTCTCCTTTCTACTTAATGTCTCTAGAGGATAATGCTAGCAAAACTTACACCAAGAAAGCATCTAGTACAGCATTCTTTAGTGTGCAAGATTCCAAGAAAAGAAGCATTGTATCACCTTGTACTGTCGAAGGCCCCAGGAAAAGATGCAATGTCACGACCATTGGTGTCCAGGATCCCAAGAAAATAAGCACTCCATCATCTTACAATGTCCAAGATCCCAAGAAAAGAGATAGAATGCCATTCTGTAATGCCCAAGATTCACAAAATCTACAAAGTACTGATGAGAATCAGGTAAAAAAGTGTATTCCACAAAGGGCAAATCTTCATATGTGAATTCATCACATAGGACAGGTGCAAAGAAGTTACAAAATCTTAACTCATTTCTGGAAAAAGGGGAATATTTGGCATCATATAAATAATACTGTTTTAAAACCAAACAATTCTTTTAATTGGTTTTTAACCTGTAATTTTGGCATAACTTTTTCATCACTTGCAAGAAATTGAAGCAACCACTGTGCGGAAGTAATTTTACTGACTTGCTGCTGTTGTCTTTTGTATGTGTCATATTCCTTGCATATTTCATATTGTCCTAATTATTATCCAAATGATTTTAATCCAATGCACAAAATGTGTATGGGGTTTTTGGCATCAAGCTATGTGTATCTCTTGATCTATCTTTCAACATTTTAAAATGCTTCTTCTGAGAGACTCTTTGACTTAGTTCTCTGACAGATTTTCAAGAATGTTGCTCATAATTATCCTTTGGTAGGGGACCTATGATATCTTCATTAACTTGGGGTAAGAGGTAATGTAGGGGTCAAACGAGGTCAAACGGGAAATTCACTTTACGTCTTCCACGGCTTTTTGATGGATTGTAATGAAAGGCTCATAGATGGAACTTTGGGTGTGGGTGGTTGTGGAGTCTTAAGTAATTTCAAGTCAGGTTATCTTAGGGTAAAAAAAAGGAAAGGTCATTTTCAAAATATTGCAGTTGACTGGGAAATTTACAGGGATGATATTTGCAACATACAAAATATCATGCATGTTCTCCCAAGGTCATCCAACTCCGTCTTGGAATCATCAAGGGGTCGAATGTAAATTTTCAAAACTACTCTGACTTTACTTGAAAACTTACAGGTATGGTCCTTGTGACATGCAAAACATTAAAAAAGCAATTTCAAGGTCATTGGGCCCTATATTGGGCTCATGAAAGGTTAAAGTTCAAAATTAAAATGTCTTGGTTGACTTGAAAATATGCAAAATATACAAGTGTTTTCAAGGTCATCTGGCTCTCACTTTAGGGTCACAGGGCTTGTTTTCAAAATGCATGGGCCTGAAAAATTACAGGATGATCCTTGTGACATGCACAAAATCATGTGCATGCTTTGGAAGCCACCTGACCCCATCCTGGCATTTATCAGTCTGTCTCACGTTGGAATTCCGTCAGATCCCTTATCTGATGATAAACCGTCAGATTATAACTTGGTGTCCATTTCACCTTTCGTTTGTCTATTTAACACGTACTATATTATTTGCAAAATGAGAAATTGACTGAATGACCAATCTGATGCAAAGTGGGGAATGTTGAGAAGACTTGGGCATGAAAATAATGATCAATTGTTTGGGTGTAAATTGCAGCAAATTAAAATAATTATATAATATTGGATGGCTGAGGTTGATAACAGAAAATATCGCCCAAGCCTAGATCAAATATCGGGCGAGTCGAAGACGAGCCCGATATTTTCTTGGCGAGGGCGATATTTTCTGTTATCAGCCGAAAAAGGCCATCCAATATTATTATTATGCAAGAAGAAGCTGACTTGACAAAATTAGTTTTAAAATGGCTTCAAATCTAATAAAAACACCGTATTTGCTTGACGAGTTGCATGACCGAATGCCCAATATTTTTGCGTATTGTGCAGTGTTGGGCGGTACGCGCTAATTGCACTGTGGTATTGCACCACGGATGCATAATAATATTATATATTGGGGAAAATATAACACTTTTCGTTAGCCTGTATTGTACTGTTGTGTTTCATTTTATTGAATTACAAAAAAATGCTTCCAACAGAGCAGATATCAAGCTAACAACAACTTCTATAATATGTGTGAGTAAACTTGATTTTCACAGGAAGTAAACTTTTTGAAGTTCATGAAATTTGTGTCTTCTTTGGCCTATATGACAGAAAAGCAAATTACCAGTCACACAAACTTTAGGCCTTCCATCCACAACCTGCGCAAGTTGGTATGATGTACCTTGAGGTATTATGCCAGCAGCAGATCCAGATCTAGAAAACTGTCAGATCATTCAATCAAAAAAGCTGTGATCTTGGGTTAATCTAAATAGAATCTCTCCATCATTTGGTGATGGCGCCCTTTTTTCCAATCTGATGGTTTACCGTCAGGTTTTGATCTGACGGAATTCTGACGTGATACAGACTGTTTATTCAGACTTTATGGACTTTGTGCTTGGGTTTCTGCAACATTGTTGCTTTGTTTTTTTACTACAAAGGAGGGACTTTTTACTTCAGGAAATACTGTGTCCATTTTTAGACTAAATCATAAGCTTTCATTGCTGTATAATGCCCCACAGATCTAAATGGGAGATAACCCACAAGACTGGCATGTAAATAATATACTGGTGATTATAAGGTTTAAGCTTTCAACTAAAATTGCTTGAATCAAAATTGTAAATAACACATAATGTTATTTCCTTTTATCGAGTCATAAAACTGTTAGTGGTTGAAATCATGCCACCTGCTAGGTACCTTCTGTCTCATTAAAAATATCTAAACTGTATGTGCTCAAAATGTTTTTAAAGATCCTCAATGAAAATCAAGTGAAGTTTTCATTGCTGCAATAATATTTACTATATTGACATTTCCCAATTTTCATGTATCATAATTTGTCCCTGTCAGGTTGGTCATAATTTACAATAAGTGAAAAACAAATTTTGTGCTTTCTGCACAATGGCAAAACACTTTGTCAATGTGTTAAGCCTTTGAAAGCTTTCTGTGAGGTTCTTATTTAATTTTTAATACATTGAAGGTTTAGTATAATCAGTCACCTAATGTTTTACTTGTATTTCTTACCTGCCTTTCTGTGTAGGCATACAGATACCAAAATGTATGCACTTATTGAAAACACTTGTGACTTGTATTCAGCTAATGAGGTGATGTGCAGTAAAGTTCATGTTGTGATGTGAGCAAAAATGCCAATGAAGGTAAAAATATCTCCAAAACCAATTAATGCCTTGAAATAAACTTTGACACACATATACTAGCAGAAACTTATTATTATTATTGGTATTTGTATAGCGCCTCTCTGGTGAGGTGGAATCAAAGCGCTGCTGTTTATTGTGGAAGCATCAGAATCATGTCGCTTCCTCTAGGCTGCAACCACTGTAGCACAGGTCCTATCAGCACTTAGTCTTAGATTGTGATTATCCAAACAGGGAACAGTCAGGGGTCGAAACCCTACTCTTGCGAAACTGACTGTGATTGCATGTACAGGTGTGGCTCTTCTGTACATGCGACCGACAGCTTAACATCCTCTCCGAAGGATGAGATGTTCTCTTGGTTCATTCACCCAACTCCAAATAAATCAATGGGGATAGCGGAATTCTGATATTAATCTATAGCTGGTACCAATTAATTTCAGAATTTTAACTCATTTAAATTATATGAGAATTGAGAGTTCAGTTTTAATCCAATTGTTTTGAGTTTCTTTAATAGGCCTTATACACAACTCAGTAATTTTGACTGCTTATTATATTTGAAATATTTACTTATTACCCGATACTAACTGAATCAAAAATTTTGAATTTTGTGTTAAAGTGTTTGTTAAAAAATGAGTAATTTCACATATTGAAAATCTAAATTTTTATAATTCCTCAAAAGTGCCTTATGAGCTAGTGACAGGTCACAAGTGTTAAAATTTCAAAGTCAATACTTTTAGTAGCCATGTAAGGTGAAAATGAGAAAAGTCTGTAACTTCTTTCAGCAGTGCACAATTATGATCTAAAATTCAAGTTATACAGACTAAACATGATCATTAGTTATTATACTCTTAAATTAAGGTTATCACTTGCCCTATAGATCTTTATGAGGCACCCTATATGGTAGGATTGTCATGCTTTGTATGTATCTGTTTCATTTTGGATAGCATGGTGCTGAAATATGTTCTCAGAAGCAAGTGGCTAAGGTGTTCTGTTCTCATAGCAATGATGATTCAGAGAGAAATTTGAATGCAAATGTCAGAGATCAAGATATGGCTTCAGGTAAGTGTGGTGGTGTTGGTATATATACACTTCAAAATAGTACTCATTACAATATCTTCAATATAGTGTGTGAAGGCAATTCTGCCCCGATGTTGATGTATACTCAACAGGACTTTTGCAGAGGAATTTTAATAATTGTCTACCTTAAAATTTTTGTAAAACACCAATAAGAAATATATATTTTGCTGTCGTTGATCAATTGAGAAATAGTATTTCAGACATACCAATAGTGATGGCTCATGTAGTCAAGATCTGTGCCAAATTTGGTACAATTCCAATATTCCATTATGGAGATACACTTGTTCAGCCCTATTTTACATTGAAGTCTATGGGATTTTTGCATGCATATTTTTCGTAATTATAGGCCCATAAACCAAAATATGTGTACAATTTATAGACATCAACTATAGTCAATGCTATTGTGCAAGTATGGAGGTCATAGCGTTGAATTTGTGGGAGAAGTGGCATATTTAACCGCGTGACCCCTAGGTGACCTCCACGTGAAATGGTTTTGAACCTAAAAGTTTCGGCTAAGTTTTGTCAATAATGGTGAAGGGGTTTTTCAGATATAAGTGTGTGGAGTTGACGGAAAGAAAGAAGAAAGAATCATTTGGCGATATAAAAAGCCTGTGGCACCAAAAACCCAAAAGACTGCCGTTACAAACAGCCAAAATAGGGTGGAAAATAGAAAAAAGCACGGCATTAGTTATTATGTTA
>JAMKCH010006968.1:0-78297 GCA_023653785.1 Ophioderma brevispina
TCTGAATATGGTAACAATGGTTTTTGTGCTGTCCACACAGGTGATATGGGGCCTCATCATTACTTTCATACGTTATCTAAACTAATACGACTAATATATACAATAGTCAATACTATAGATGGTCCAACGCAGTTCTTAATAGTTGAGGCACGTTGGATAAAATATTTGTAAATGAAAACCTTGGCCTAAACACATAAAAACACAAACACAACTTTGTACTTAACGTCGCCTAAATTAATCTTCTTTATTCAAAAGAAATCGGGGAATTATTTTGCCAGGGTACATTTAGGAACAGAGTAGAATGACCATACAGTATAAACATATCGTTCAGTAAGAAGTAAGAATTGAATTATTTTTTCCATGCTTACACTGTTTAATTCTAAATATTTTTAATGCCGTCATTCTAATGCCATATTCTTAATCACTTGCAATCAAAATACTTAACATGTTTAAACACTTAGCGTTTTTTTCAGTGACCATGGAAAAGCGTTTAATCCCTAAACACCTTTTTAACAGTGAAGCGATATGGATGATGTATTAATCGATTCTATTAAAACTGTACAAAGTTCAATTCTGAAAAGTACAGTAAACAAAATTAAGTTTTGAAATTGGCCATTTTCCTTTCAAGTCACTTTCTATTGTTTGGCAGTGAAGCGAGTTCTTGGATAGATTAAAATGCTTCTTCCCTATTTGACCTAATGGATATGGCCCAAAACTTTTTCCCAGCACCTATATCAGCGCGAATCGAGTATAGGCCTAACAGTCTTTCATTTATTTCACAGATAAGTTGGGATACACAACGGAATACGTCCAGATACTGCGTCTAAGACATCAAACAGCTGGAGAGGATCCATGTGATACACTACTACAGGACTGGGGAAGATCCAGCACTGCCACACTGGAAACGTTGATGCAATTGCTTCATAAAATGGGGCGTCATGACTTACTGACGGACATGCAGGAGGGGTGGTGCCTCACCATATAAATGGAGTGTACCAAGCAGAAGCAGAAAATGCAGTTGAATGTGTACATGGGCAAGCGTTTTCTCCATGACCTGGGAATATTTACAAAGCAAACCCTTGAATGTGACATTTCAATTATCGTCATTCTTCTGTAAAGTATTTTAAAAATAAAAAAAACAGACAGTGTCTGAAAAAGGGGAAAAGAGACGCACAAATGCCGTGAGAGATCTAAGAAGTTTATACAGAACCCAAACTCACTTCCGATTGCCATTTTTATTCAATTCTAGCAAATTTTCAGAAGAAAGCAAAAGCGATTCATCATTGAAGCACATAGAATACAGTTGGTCAAGTTGCTATTTAAAAATGACAAAATTTAAAGATTTTTCAATTATATTGATGTTTCATGTATGCTTCAAACTTTGAGAAAACTTAAGGTCTAGGGCAATTTAGTAGGTTTCTTTTCAGAACGTTTCCATATTTTGAATAAACTTTATAACTTTATACCGGGTGTCTCAAAAAAAAGGAAAACCTCACAGCGCACTTTATTTCACGAAAAGAAAAGAGCAAACCATACAAAATAATACACATCTGAAAAGTGCATTTCATTAGGTTTCCGATACTGAAAAAATCGTTCCGAAAGGAGACATATTGACCGAGTTATGGCCGATTGAAAATTTGTACCACTTTTTCATTTTATCCACGGATTGTTACTGTTTCAGTAGTCTTTAGGCAATACACATTCTCCAAGCTCATTCTTTTGTTTATGGTTTCTTTTGTTTTTGCGACAAAGGTCAGTTCTGATATTGAAAAGTTTAGTTTCAATTATTAGAAATTCCATTATCTTTCCTCATTCTTCTTTACTGCGCTGCTCTTCCCCCACCCCCACCCCCACTTGGGGAACTTGGCAGCCTCTAAGACGGATGCAGGCTTGCGTTCTCTTTTCCATTTCAATAATCCACTTCTAATCATTCTTGTCCGTTGGATGCTTGCAAAAGCAGTGGTTATTCTTTGCGAAGATCCCCAGGTTTGACTCCGCTAGATTTCGCCCTAGGTGAAACATTAAAGAGTGAAGTGTATGTACAGGAACCACCAGCAAACTTGGCAGAGTGCAAGCCTACATCTGTCTTCATGGTCATAGAGGCAGCCAAATGGGGAGGGGGGGGTTTTTTTTTTTTTTTTTTTTTTTTTTTTTTTTTTTTTTTTTTTTTTTTTTTTTTTTTTTTTTTTTTTTTTTCAGAACTAATCTTTGTCGCAAAAACAAAGAAACCATAAACGAAAGAATGTGTTTGGAGAAGGTGTATTGTCTAAAGACAGCTCAGACAGTAACAATCCGTGATAAAATGAAAAAGTGGTACAAAATTTCAATCGACAATAACTCGGTCAATATGTGTCCTTTTGGAAAGAATTTTTCGGTGTCGGAATCCTAATGAAATCCACTTTTCAAATATGTATTAATTTATATGGTTTTCTCTTTTCATTTTGTGAAATAGAGGGCACTTTGATGAGGGTTTCCTTTTTTTTTTGAGACACCCGGTAGCAAACAGTAAAAACTGGTTGTATAAGCTACACGCAGCGATTATAATGTTTTATCAGTGTATAAAAAGTTTTATAGCTTGATCTGAACCACTTGTGATGTTATGTTATGTGTATATGCATTTATAAGCAAAAAGTCCGCAAAAAGTTGGATCATCGGATGGACACGGCATGGACAATATCACAAGTACTTTTGAGGTCGGGTATTAAATTGATGTGAATGACGAATACTACGGGAACTAACACCTTTTGTTATATGTTATGCACGAGTGAGGTGAAAGACCTCTATTGGCAAGCAAGAGCATGTTGTCATGCTCGCGCAACACTCCCGACATAAAGTAATAGTATACCAGATACCAGACACTGTTTAAATCATTTATGCTGCATTGTGTTATGTGTATTGTTACGTCATGGGCCAAGATAGTTTTAGCTGTTCTTACGTATAACGTTTTCATCGTGATAGAAAGGCCTTCACCCCAAAGCCTATCGGTAATGGTTTGCGCTGATATTTCAACCCGTTTTGAAATGAGAGCTAAAAACGTGGTTTTGTGAGTCTCATAGAGTACTGTGTAACATTAATATTGGTCTACCAAAATGGGGCACATTTCGCTTATAAAATTCAAACCAAACATGCTTAAGCCCTAAGATTTCACAGGATAAATGAGAAAAATAGTAGCTTTCTTAAGATACCATAATTTTTTTTTGTGTAAAATCTGAGCTTCTGGGGACGAGGATATTAGCGATCGGACCATGGCCCTTTAAATATTTGGGACCAATGTCCCCAGTAAAAATGATATTGTTGGTAATTTCATATGCACAATCCATTTCAACAATTAGTCATCAATCTACTGTTTTGAAGGTAGTTCACAGCTTTTATGAATCCATACATATATTGTTTTATTAAATTAAATAATACTCTAATGACACTATACGATGTATTAGTACTTTTGCTGCGTTTTCCACTTTTTTGCAGAAATCTTGATTTCCTCTTTGTTTGAAAAAAAAATATAAAATTGTCTCCAAATGCAATGGCATTATCCGTAAAAGCCCGCCCATTTCTTCCTCAAAATTAACTCAAAACACTCTATAATTTTCTCGTCCTTCCTTATTTGTCCTATGCTACTATGATTTCGTGGGATCCTAACAACGCTAATCTCCATCACCAATTTACCAATTATCTGTGTCTTGATCACACAGATCCTTTTTTCTTTTCCTTGTCATCCTTGAAAATACATGGTATTTACAAACTTCAGCTGGCAACCTTCATGTATCAGTTCCCTGAGGATCTTCTGGATGATGCCTTTTTTTATCATCGATTCCCATTCTCATCATAATAACACTAGATGCATATATGTATCCTTCATCACTGCAACGAATTCTGTCCTTGCATCACTTCTAGATCACAAGGAACCTTGCTCTGGAATCTATTTACAAGGATTTTCTCCCTCCCTCTCTTCCTTCAAATCGAGAAGAAGAAGGGCATCATCAGTACTTACAACCCTGCTGAATGTTCATAATTCCATAAACTCTTGTTTGGGTTTTTAAATCTTGTTTGTTTCATTAATTCCATCCCTCATTCCTTCTTCCTCCCTTCCTTCCTCCCTCCCTTCCTCTTACAGTCCTTCATTCGCTTATTTCTTCCCTTTGCCCTTCCTTTGTCCTTCTTTCCTCCTTCTTTTCTTCCTTCTTTCCTTCCTCCCTTCTCCTTCCTCCCTTTTCTAATCGTTCCTTCCCTTATTCATCCCCTCTGCCTTTCATTTTTCCTTTCCTTTCTTCCTTCCTTCCTTCCCTCCCTCCCTCCCTCCCTCCCTCCCTTCCTTCCTTCCTTCCTTCCTTCCTTCCTCCTTTCCTTCCCTAGTTGGACATGATTGTGTTGTTCCGTTTCTCTTGTCCCTTAATGTAACATAAATCTTGTGATATCTATACTGACTTATATATTTGTCTTAGGTATCCCTTAAATCACTAAATACCATTTTCAAAAATCACGGAGCGGGCCCCTGCCTTGTGTTTAGGGGCAAATTGTTCCTACACCTAACAAGACAATAGCGCTACCTCCCTTTTTACTGTGATCGCCAGGTTTGTATAGTCATTTTTCCTCTAGGGACGTAAGGGATATATTTTTGTAATAAACTGTAGAAAAACGGAAGAAGAGGTCAACAGGTCAAACTTTGTGTCTGCAAAGGTCATGATCCCAACACAAGCACAGTCACTGTGGTCTAGTGGAAAAGCGCAGGATCTCTGATTGTGAGGTCGCGCCCCGCCGAGGCCAACGTGTTGTGTCCCTGGGCAAGACACTTTTATCGCGCTTGTCTCACTTCACCCAGGTGTAAATGGGAGCTGTTAGGGGGAAATATCACTGTGGGCGCCGTTATAATAAATTGGCTGCCGAATTTTCAATATGTGAAAAATGTGATTTATCCGAGTGACATCGCGGAATAATGTAAAGCGCTTGAGACTTGTGTAAACGCTATATAAATCTTGCATTATGTTTATTTTATAATTTTTGGTTGTTTTTGCAGGGCCGACTCTTGCGAAGTTTTCCGAAATGAAAGCTTAAATTTAAGCCATTTTAAGTGGACGTGGTACATATATTACATGCGCTAAATGAGTCTTGAAATAAATCTGTAGTTTTTTATTTGCCTTGCATATTAGAACATTATATTCCCTAAATAATTATGTGATAACCGTTGTTTTAAAACTCAATCTTAAGATGTCGCGTGTCCCCAAAACAATTGCTTGCTTAAGAAAGTAGGGGGAAACAAGGTCAAGCCCCATTGAATGCAATAGACGTTGACCTTCTGTGCCCCCTACATCGGTAACTAAGCATTTTAGACAGTCAAAACTATTCCTTATTTTAATCCTATGAACACCATCAATAATTTGCACCATTTTGATCAAAATAGGAGCAACTTTAAAATTTGATAGTAATTAGATAGTACAAACTATACCTTTCCTGAATCCTTGTGGTTAGACAAATAACATGGTATACTTTTCAACATGATTGGATCAATTTAAAAATTTGACCCCTGTACAAACTTTCTTTTGGCCCCCTCTCCTTAAGGCACCATATGCTGCACTTAAGAATCCCGTTTCAGGGGTCCCTGTCAGTCTGTCAACATATTTAACCACTCAAACCTTTTGTACTTGAGATGTGTTACAAATGTCTGCTAGCTCCTGGGTTAAAACATTTGAATTATATTTCTGTGTTATTTTCGTGGACTCGACCGTTTCGTATTTTCCTGTAATTTAATTTTGATGGATTATGGAAGAAAATGGTGTAACTTTTGAAAACTCAGTGAGAAAATCAAAGCTGTCCGTTTGTCCATTATTTGCGGCAGGTTTTAAGCCCGACTTTGCATCTTAAATCTGTATCATTTGATTCGTTAAGAATGACAATTTTACATTTAAATATGCAACCATCACCAACTTCAGATTACTCCTATTTCAAACAATTTCAAAGATGGTAACAACGCGAAATCCAACAAAAATGTACCTTGCCCAAATCTATTTTACACTATTTTGAGTTGCTGAAAAGAAATAAGCAGTATTAACTGGTCACCGCACCTTCACGTCTTGTGTGTAGCAGTGATATCGCTCTATACATTGTCAACTTCACGTTTATTTACTATTAGATTTAACATTGCTTGTTAAAATTTGCTTTGTTTTGTACATTGCTTATTGATATGAATTTTACTCTGTATTGCAAGTATTAATGTTTAGTTTTTCTATTATTTTCATCAAGTCTTGCTTCATGTTATATACCTGATGTGATGAAGTTTAAATAAATTTGATGAATGATTGATTGATAAATGTGGTAGTCATACATGTTAAATTCTGTACTGTTGGAAGAGTTAACTTAGGTGCGTTATGTTTCAACTCCATCAAAATCATGTAACATTAAGTAGGCAAACCATTCCATAGATTGGCGTAACAGAAGGGGAATGTTGTTTACTACCACTGGCTGAGGCCATGTCCTCGATCATAACAAGTCCATCTGCATTGCTGTTTCCTGTTAAGCTCAAGAAAGCGCGATTTGTCACACCCATTCTGAAAAAAATCCTGTCACACCCGTTCTGAAAAAAAAATCTTGCCCTAGACAAAGACTATCAAAACAAACACTATCGTCCTGTGTCAAATTGTTTGTGTGTCCAAGTTCATGGAGAAAATAGTGCCCAAATAAAGGACAATATTGACCCAAAATGACTTAAGAAGTTTCGGTCAGATTATAAAGAACGTCACAGCACCGGGAGACAGCACGTGAGGCCTTCGTCCTGCTAGACCTCTCTACAGCATTTGATACAGTCGATCATGCCATTCCCTTGGACTCGTGCCATTCCCTTGGATAGGCTTTGCGATACATTCAAAATTCAAGGTGCTTCCTTATAGTAGATTCAATCATACCTGCAGAACCGCTCATTCCGAATGTGCATCGGAGATGCTATTTTCAATCAAAATATCTTCCTTTCGGTCTCCTCGGAATTCGGTTATTGGGCCTCTCTTTTTTCATACGTATACATACTGTATCGCCTCAATTTTCCGGAAACACAATATTTACTACACAACTAAACGATGAAAGACATAATTGTTTCATCTCATGTTTCTTCCCTATCACACAAGACATTACTCCTGCAGGTTTGGGACTGGGTATTCCCTGGTCCTTGGCAAATCACAAACGCGGGTGTTATGTTTGGACTCCGGTTTCGACCATACAATGTCCTTACTGATTTGTGAAGGTCATCACTAAACCTGAAAACTTACACCTCCAGACCTGGGAGTGGGGTGTTGAAAAAAAGACTAAAAAAGCTTAAAAATTCCACGAACGTAACTACGTACTGCAGATGAAGCAGCCAGGTGGTGTTTATAGGCTGAAAGAGAGCACGAGCTACTCACTCTTCAAATTAAAGCTCCTTGGCTACCGATCATTAGCGTGTTTACCATTAAGAAGCCTTAATACACGCGTTAAAATGTTCGCTTTAACTGTCACCGGAATCCGAAACGTGCAAATACTGTAAAAAACGTCCGTTTTCAGCTGTTTTGAGTCCCAGCTGCAGGTCAATCGAGTTTTTTTTTTTAATGACATTATCACATTCTTGACACTTGACAATTGCCATTCATATTTAGACAAGAAGGGCAGTGGTTGAACATGGTTGGTTTAGCATCTCTGCCTTAACGACACTTCTTTCACTAGTAGAGGCCATATGCGATTCAACCTGAAAAAATTCTAATAAAGTCGTTTTTGTATATTCTTGTAGGGTTATATGTGAAATATTATGACCCATTTGGCCGGCCTTCGGGCAGCTGCGTTTGTCCCGAGATTCAAGGTCAAAGGGCAATGACCTTTATAAGGCATATCATGGATCTTATCTCCTCAACCATTTGGTCTACAACACAAATGAGGTGTCTATACCACGGTTTTGGGGTCAAAACACAATTAGCATAGAGGAAAAACGATCAAATGCCCCTTCCTTTATTTTCAAAAAAATATGCACTAATCGGTATAAATTGTACATTAAACTTCGTCCCCCTAAACTATTTTTAAAGTGTTGGTTAAGACCTTCTTGGATTTCTTGTACAGCCTCTGACCCTTTTGTGATTTTGGTACAGGTGGATGGGTATAAGTCTCTTCTTGTCCATTGATATCAACAAACGTTCCATAGTGCCTCCATTTGCACGTCATAGTAGGGTTTAATGAAGTCATTATCATGGGAAAACTGATTCTCCGATTGTTGCCTAAAAATAAGCAATTTCTATTTTGAGTTAAAATACAGGAAGGGGAGTTTGCTAGGTTTTTGGGGTGATTATGAAAGAAATCAAGTTTTGTACATACACGGCGGTATAAGTGCATAACGCAGTAATCTATATATCTATATTATATATATAAGTCTAATATAATCTTATTATATAATATATATATATATATTTGATAGAAGTGAAAAATAAAAGATTATACGATGACACCACCCGCCTTCCTCCACAACTGTCTTGTCTCCCCACCAAAGGTAAGTTGGCGTGACAGATTATTTTGCGCTTAAAATGAAAGCAAACGATGGTCCCAAGATTAGATGCCGCCATTAGGTTTCAAATTATGTGTTTTAGCTGGCCCAATGAAAAACTTGTTAAAGTGGTAACACCCCACCTACCTCCCCAGAAGACTAAGGTTTACCTCAACCTCAATGGTGACTTTGCCACTCAATGAGGCAATGACTGTCCCATTCAGCCACCTGCGACCTATCAAACACCTGACAATGGATGCGTTTAAACACTATGACGACGGATGCGTTTAAGTTTGGAGGGTCCCCTCTTCACTTCGGGGGCAGACCGCTTACCAGCCTCCGTGGCTCACCACATAAACGGCCTCGAGTTTGTCGCCGTATTTCTGGAATTGCGGCACTGACTCCCGTGGTCAGGGGGAAGGTCTTTTTTTTCCGCTGCGACAATATGAGGTGGTGACATGAAACAAGGAAGGTCTAATCAGTCTCAGCCTATGCGGGGAGATTTTTCAGCTATTCGGGTGGTTCCGAGATTGGGACAGCGGGCTGATCGCCTCCCTGTTCGGTAGGGACAATGGTTTGCGGACGTCTCCCAGGAGGGTCCCTAATCCCGACCAGCCAAAAGTCAGAGGGCCGTCGGGAGTGGCAGCTCTACTTAGCAGTTTGCCGCACAATCTTCTCGATGGTGGACCGTCCACACTTGGATCTGTTCGCCTCATTCATGATCATCAGATGTGGCATATTAGGGCCTACGCTTGGAACCTGGATCCCCGGCATCAAACGGACGCCCATGGCAGCGGACCGGTCAGGATTGATAGCCTATGCTTGAGCATAGCTCCTCCAGTTGTCATGATCCCAACAGTACCTCGAGTGGCTCTGTCTCTAGACTGCCTGGTCCGGACGGGTAGCCCATTATGGCAACGGAAGCTGTGGTTTCCCAGGCGGCTATAGATCTGCTTGTAGGGGAACGATCCACTTCCAAGGGAGGGGGACTGGTAAGAGTCCGCCAGCCGACAGTTTTCGTCCCAGAATGCACCACCATCTCCGAAACCTGTCTGGTGCATTTCGCAGACTGTACACTGAGGGGGGGACTTTTCTGAACAGCTGTCGTGCACCACTGCTCAGGCAAATTCACAGAGCATTATAGGATTAACCATGCAATGTGTGCCGATTCGAGAGTTCTATCCATGCAATTTCTGAGACCGTATAGACCAGGTTGGCAATATCCTCAAGGAAGTCTTTCAGGAGTGGGTTTACCTTAGTGTCCTGACTGTCCGAGGTTGCTTTTTTACCGATAGCCACAGGCCAACCCGTAAAGGGATCGGTGATGCATGACAGTTTCTTTCAGTCCCCTCTTGTCCAATCTGGTTAAGGTTAGTTTACGGATCGTCCCGGTTCGTAGCCTGTTCCGAGTGGTATTTGTCCATTGGTCCGCAATTCTTGGTGTCGGGAACAGATTAAAGACACTATCCAGTGGATTATCCTAAAGAGTCAATTTTGAAGTTTGCAGGAATAGCTTAAAATTGAAGAATCAGCCTGTGAATTTCATATTTACTTTTCCAACGAAGAAATTGACCTAAAACGACGAAAACGGCAGTTTTCCAAGCTATGAAACTCCATTCAATTACGTGTAAGTAGTAAGTGCCGAACGGACACTAAGGACTAAAAACATCGATTTTTTCCTTTGTTTAGATTGCTTTTGGGCGTATCATTTGCAGGTATGTTTGGATACCCTATACTTGTTACAGACATTCAAAATCTTATTTTTTGATGATTTTTTTCGATTTTATGATTTATCAATCACTGATAGTGCCTTTAAACCCAACCGAAAGCTTAGTCGTCTGAAACTTCCTAATGGCTTGGCTTGTGGCCATAGGGTTTCGGATATACATGCCTTGTCCCCTGACGAACGAGGCCCGTCACGGTGAGTCACCTCTTTGAGCGCAAGGATGTCTCTATTCTTCACATGCAGGCTTTTTGGCCAGACCTCTTTGTTTTACCCCTAAACCGGTGTTTCCTGCCACGTCTCCACCATAGTTGCAGACCGGGATTGCAGACAGTTCAGAGAAGCCTGCAGCAAGGACAGATTGAGGTCCAACTGGATTTCCTCAGTAATCTGAAATGCTAACAAAAAACACATAATGTTTGACGGGCTTCTTGTTAGGGCATATGATTGTTTGAGCTCATGCTCCTCATGGGCATCCTATCAAATAGGCCTTCATCGCGCATTTTGGACAATGTCGGTTGGGAGTTCTACTTCAACCTCCACCAAGTCTATTTTGATGCTGTGATAGTCAAGCGGAGAGGGGTGTCGCGCCGTCCAATCCCTCTTGCATTGGCTGATCGACCTAGCATCATGACCCAGGAGCATTAGGCGGCTATGGGTGGGGCTTTGACAGAGGTTTGCGTGGCGTTGGCTACCTTCTGCGACCTTCTTCCGCCACCGATTAAGCCATGCATGGGAATTCTGTGCAAAAGGTAGGCTTGGAAAGGAAGCCTAGCCAGTAACGTGTAGTATCCCGCTCATGAGTGAGAGGGTCGATACACAAGGTCGTTGGATTTTTTTTTTTTGATGTGGTCCGTGGATATTGGTGCGTGCCTTTTCCCGACTATTTCGGGATTTTGGCTCATTTTAGCAGTATTAAGGGGGTTTTTAATAGTACCCAATGAAATATTTATGCAAAAAGATCTATCACTAGTACCACACAATTAAATCACACAGGACTCTCAATTCGAGGATCTTTCCAAGAACAGTATTCACTGATTTGACCATAATGGGAGCTGTTCATTAATATATTAATTACGGGCAATATAATTAAATCTTGTTTGTTTAATATTGTACAGACTGACGAATTGGCTAATTTACGTTGAGAAAAAAATTCCGGATTAGAGGGGAGGAGTGCTTTCTATGCTGAAAAGCAATGATGGGCCTGTAAGCCTAAAAAAATATTTTTATTGTTTGTTATTGACCGCCCAAAACACCACCTTTTTGCTTCTAGTCCAATTGGCTGAGTAGTTATGACCCATCACATGCCTTATAAAGGTCATTGACCTTGACCTTGATATCTGACCAACGCAGCAACTAGATGGCCGGCAATTTGTTAGCAATAAATTTTTTGGCTTTTTTCATTATAGATTATGGTCCATTTTATGGTTTATTGATACTGTACAGACTGACGAATAGGCTAATTTATGTTGAGAAAACTGTGGGAAAAAATCTGATAAATAAAAGTGCTTTCCTATGGCGAAAGATCAGATGACTTCATTTGTAAGCCTCTAGAACTGTTTTTTATATTGTGTTTTATTGACCTCCAAAATATGGGTATAGACCACCCATCTTTTTGCTTTCTACAGCCAATTGGATGAGCAGTATTAAACCCCTCATAGGCCGTATAAAGGTCGTTGCCCTTTGACTTGAATTCCTTGGACAACGCAAGCAACAGGTCGGGACAAATTTTTTGTAATTATTCATATTAGGCCTACCAGAAATATACAAAGAGTCCTTTAATTAAATTTTTTAAGGTTTAGAGGACATGTGTCATATTACACCTCTACTACATAGCACATTTACAAAAGAGGCTGCGCTCCTTAACTCTCATAACTGAATGGTGACGTCATATTTTGTGGAGAGCTTTGGGGAAGTTTTGGAAATCTCAATGTATTTTCAGACGTCGAGAACTTTTTTAGACCTCAGCTTGTCAGAATTTAATGCGCAATGATAATGGGAAAATCCGATATGGTCTCGGGTATCGGAAGCTGAAAACATAATTTAAATAAGACTTTCCTTGTGAGTGTTGGTGTTTGTTTTAGTGTTGTAACGTTGCGCCATGAGTCAACCCGGAAATTGAGGGTTGAAAAGTAACTCCTAAATAATCGTAGAATATGCGCGATATAAATTGACTAGTGAGATGTACTATCTGTGACGGTATTCTTAGACTCATTCCTGAACCCACAGTGTCATCATTTCAAGGTGACATTCACTTTAATAAGGTGACAATGGAAATATGCTGGCGATTTTTCCCCGGCAGTGGAACAATTTGAACTGGTAATTGCAATGGATATATGATTGCTGTCATAAATTATATGCGCGGAAATGGGTTTGTGGGCGCGGGTGCAAGCATGGTTTCATTGAACCGTACAATGTACACACATTCGATTGTGTTGTATATTAGGTCGGTCACCCGAATGTACTACACTGCGCGAATTTGCCATTGGTGGACCAGCGGGCGGTGGACTTGCCAACTAGAAATCTTCTATAAAGGCGCGTCAATGGAGAGATTTGTTTGTGCTCTGTGTACTCCATGTCTATCCTCACCATTGAGAAAACAAACACGGCCAATTCCACCCTATTCCAAAAAGAGTTGAGCATGGGTCCACCCCAAATTGAATATTTTTTCCATTGCCCATTGAATTTTGTATGTGATTGTACTTTTGTCTGTTTTTAAAATTATATATTAGATGTTAAGTGTTTATCTTAAGATCATTCCGTCACCAATCATTCATAATTTTATGCATTAAAACCTATTAATAATTTTAAAGCGCTTTGATCTTAATTGATAGGCGCTATATCAAATGCAGTTCATATTGTTTATATCGTTTTGCAGCATTTGCATACTATGAGACGGGAACGGAAAAGAAGATGAAATCACCGTAAAAATAACAAGAGACGAAGTCACTTAAAATGCTTTTAAGCACAGAAAATAAATTCTTGAAAAATGCATGAGGTGTTATACAGTAGATGCATTAATTGTATTCACTTTATTGAATATTGCAAAAACAGGTAATTAAATCTCACGAGAAATATTTTATATATGAAATATTCATTATTGCCCAAAATTTTATTTCAAATAGCGCGGAGCGTAATGAAACCGATTTCGCTGGATTAATCCACAAAATTATTCAAACTTTTTTATTTTTTGCTTTTTTTAATTTTGTTATTTTATTTGAAAAAAAGTATTACAATATAAAAACATCTGAAACAGGGATTCGTTGTGAAATCAATGGTTTTGTACGCTTTTGATTTTAATCTACTCACCTATTGGAATTAAAAGGAGAATATTGCTCAATCGGCTTTTGCGCCTTGTACGTTTTATGATATCTATGCGATAGTCAGAGCCGTCAAATTCAAACTGGCTTTGTTACTTTCCTGAAAAGAAAGAACATAGCCGTTGGTTGTTTCAATTCGATCGTGCGATATTGTTGAAGCAGATTCAGCCTGCGATGGTTACAGTTTGTCTTAGAGTGAATTTCTGTAACGGGGTTGTTTCTTCTTCTGGATGACTTATTCAAATGGGACATTTCCAGTCCACCAATGTCTCTTGCTTGTTTATAGACGGCACGCCGTGTTTCGGGTCGAAATCACTACCTTGTAACGGCGGCTATATAAAGGTGAGATGAAATGCAGTAACAATTTTATTTACCAATAGTTCCATTAGTGTTGAATATTTGTCACATTTGAAATTATTTATAAAATTGTTCCAAAATGATCTGTTGCTTATGTTACCCCACAATAAATCGATCTCACAGTGGTTAAGCTTTATGCTTTAAGACTACACGGTTCACTGCCTATCATTAATCTCATGGCTGCATTGGAAACTCGAAAAAGGGACCAATACAATTATGAACAGATCTCGAAGGTGCGTGTCTGGAATAACCTTATTAAACAACTGTTGAAAAATTATTTCAGTCTTGCCAACACACTTTTAAACAAAAAAGGTCTTAAAAACTTGAAACGTCGTTTTTTTTTGTTACTGTCAAGCCGGGACTCCAAACGTTGCCAAATCACTGTACAAAAAAGGGACTCTAAACGTTCAAATAACTGTTAAAAACGTCCTTTTAACTGTTGTGTGAGTCCTAGCTAGCTGCCAGTTAAAACGACGTTATTTGACAGTGCAGTTTAAAGTCATTGGAATCAAATCGATGTCCAAATTGAAAAACAAAATACGGGGATTTGTTTTTCTGTTTATGCCTTGTAATGCCGGGTGAACAGCACGATATTTAGTCCGGCGCGGAGCCCACAGTTCCGGGGCCATAGACGTAATGGAATAATTAAAGCGTGAACCTAATGTTACGTGAAGAGTCAACTGAATAGATTTGCCCTATGTTCACCATTGTTCCTGGACTATGAGTTACGCCGGGCACCAATTATATTACTTCTACCTGGTGCTGAAAAGCAACTATAGCCGGCAGGAGCCATCGGGCTCTTAGAAGATAAACGGAATAAAGCGTGAAAGCTACTGTTGCGTGAAAGAAAGTCAACTGAATTGACGTGCTCCCTATTCTCGTATATACACCAATCCGATTTCGCACATTCCCAACACCTCACTGGCCAGCCCATAGCTGGGGTGCCATACTGCGTGAATTCAACCCAATTTGCAGGATTAAGTGTGCTTTTGAATTATACTTAATCAAGAGGTGGTACAGACGTACAAAAGATTTTGGGTAGGTTTTGGGTTGGGAGGGCCCCCCATAATGGCGGATCAATTCTGACCATCATTTGGCTGGCCGGATTGTCTTACCGTTGTAGCCGGGGACTGTGGAGTAGGCCGGACTATAAATTACTTCTACAATGGTACTACTACGATATTCCACTTTTATTCTCGCAATATATAGTGTACCCGTACATTAGTAAGCACGCGGTTTTACCTACTGAATACCTACCTTACTTAATTACCATAGCCTACTAAAATTGTAAAGAGTGGATTTTACCGTTTAATAGTAGAGTATAGTGGCATGAATTTGCAATTGGTGAGAAAATTAAAGCAGGAATTTGGCCACACATTTTGGGCATGTTCTAAGAAGGATTTTTGGTCTTATTAGTGGCATCGCCGATTTTTCGTGTGAACCAAAAATGGCGGCCATTTTCCAAAATGGCTGCCATTTCTGGTATATTTGAGGCTCTTTGATGGACTAAAATGTGTTTGTTTGAGTTTTGTGCTTAACAAAACATGATCTTTAGCCCAGGCAATGCCCTTAAAATAGAAAATTTATTTTATGTGTAACATTTTGTACAGAAATGGTGGCCATTTCCAAAAATGGAGTTCTTTCCAAAATGAAGGACAATTTACCCTGATTTTAACCAATTTTCACCGACGTAATATGCATTTTTTACAATTAATGTTTTTCTACCAAAGCATTAAATATTTTATCACACAGCAATGCCAAAAAATAAAACCCTGCAAATAGGCAACCAATTACCAATGGTTTGATTGTTATAAATACTAGAGGATGTATGTTACACAGCAATGCCAAATACAACTGTAATAGGCATTCAATACACGTGCAGACATTTAAAAATAGTCACCATTGCTTTTGTTTTTTTTTATCTTTGCTGTGCAGACTGAATAAACTCAAACCATTATTTAAGAAATGCTTTTGTTAGTTTGTTGATAACAAAAGATTGTGAACATTTCCCAAATGAGAGGAGGATTTTATGTTATGGTATGGGTCTAATGATACGAGCATACGCTATTGCACAGTCCAGGTATACCCGTGAAAGGATGCCACCATGACCCACTGCCGGGCAACAATGTCAGGCAATTATTCTCCTAACCATGGTTTACATAAATCCTATATGCACTGAGTCCCTTGTTTGGGTATCTATGATACGAGCATACCTATTGCACAAGTTACAGTGAAATACCCGTGACTGGCTCCACACATGACACAATGGCAGGCAATTCTCTTAACCAGTGTTTTACAAAAACCTAATGCACTGAGTCCCCTGTTGTGGTTATAAACTTACATATCAGAATTAATTTATGTGCAATTAGGTTTATTGCCGAAATGTATTGCTAATGCACAGCAATTGACTATTTGTTGTAAGCACCAATATGTGATATACGCTTTTTCTGTAACGTACCCAAAGAGTAATCACATTCTTCATAGGGAGTTACCAAAATCTTCAGGTGCATGAACCCTTTTTGGTGATCAATCATGCTACCCAGTGTGCCAAGTCCATCAGTGGTCGTTTCAATGTGGAACTCATTTTAAGATTACCACAGAGCAATCTTCTAATTTTGGCCGTAAGTCTACTGCAAACAAGATTATTAGTCCAAAAGCATGAATATCAGGTAACTTAATAAAATTAATTGTCCTTCATGTTCTTTCTATATTGCGTATTACAATATCTTTCTTCAGTTTGTGCTATTCATATCATTAATAATCATAACATCTTGATACAGTGCCTAATTTTAGGCCTCTATACACGTTACATAGTTAAAAGGAGTAATAATACATCAATTTATCAACGACAGATGTAAATTCAATAGAAAACTTCTATGTGAAAACAACATGATATATATACATCAATTACCAACTATTCGAATAATTAAGAGATAATTGATTTAAGTAGACATTTCAAACATATATGTGACCAATAGAGTCGAAGAGAAAGACACCCAGTTGTCTTCCATACATATGTGTTACATCTGAATCACAGCTGGGAGGATCTGTGTGTACCCCACATGACATTGGTGAAATATGATCTTTCCTGATTTCAGATCCTAAATCCTACCTACTCTGGTGAGTGAAAACAACCTCTCCTAGACATCCGAGTAGAGGAGATGAAAATAAGACGGCGAAGAAAAGTTCACAATACATATTAATGAGCTCTCTTTAATTAGAAGCCAATGCAGTTGGTGATATGTTAATGCTCTTGACAATGGATTTTAAAGGACAAACGTACAGCTGCTTTTGAACTCACTGAACCTTGGTCACTTCTCTTTCTTGGAACCAGATGGCAAGGAGTTGCAGGACCCAGCCTCATGTAATAAATGCATGGACCAATCCAGGGCATTTTTCATCAAGGTACTGTCAAATTACCCAATTTTCCTTATCCAGTGCCAGTCCCCTTGCGTAAGTTGTGAACATGAGGTTCCTTTCTTAGTGATAGTCTTAGACGGCACTTGCGGATGAAAAACTGAAATTGCCAATGATGGATGGCTGAGAGTTACTAGTCGGTCTGTAAAGAATGAAAACGAAAGCGCACATACTCTGTTGTCCTTGTAAAATAAATATGAGCTTGTTGGACTTACATCAGGATCTTATGACTGCAATGCATGATTCCAAAGTTATTTTGGCTGCATCACAATCACAATTGTGGAAAGACCGATCGATGCTGCCATCGTTTTAAACGACAGATTGGACACCATGGGCTAATGATATCCTGTCGTGGGGGCCGAGAACAAGATGGAGTCATACATCCAGTAACTACCTTTGGAACTCCCCAATCTACCGCCACAGGATCTTTTGGGGATTTGACGCACAATTGACAAACTGTTGCAATCTTTTGGATATTCGATACGTAGTGCAGCGCGGATCTCGGGAGGGGGCGCGCGCCTCCCGGGAATTTGCAAAATCTTGCAAAATCAGCCCAATTTAGCTCATTTTGGACACGTTTCAGCCTTTCATCCCCCAGTAAATTTGACGTTTTTCAAATCATGGATCCGCACTGTAGTGTATGTTTCATCTTAGAATTTAATTCTGACTACATGGGAAAGCACATTGGTTACATGTAGTAATCTGGTTGCTATGATAATCCGTGCTGGCTTTAGCAAGAAGAGGTTGTAATTCAAAATACTGATCCTTGTAAGCTTCCTGGCATACTGTGAAGCCGTCTGTGAAACTCTGCTCCTCCAGCCGAGGGTGGTTCCTTCTTCTCAATCCAAAGCATCTGAAACAAGGCATGAGCATGGAGAACTAGAGTTGACTGACGAGTGGAACATGTTCATCAAGGTTCTTAGATAGGGTGTTGTTATATTCATTAAACAGAAAAACACAGAAGTGCAATCTATATCAGAGCAGATCTTTAAAATGAAAAATGTTTTGGCAAATTATTCAAATCTGCATATACAGGCTGCACTGAATTTTCTTTCAGCATTTTCCTGTCATCTGCAGCCCTCCTTGCAACCACAACTTGAAGTTTTTTGGCATACTTTTCTAACTTCTGGAAGTGTTGTCCAGATATTTCCAATCCGTATTTTCCTTTCTAGCCATCCTCATTCAGCTTGGCCATGGAAGCTCAGGAGATGCAACCATCATTTGAGCCCAACATTAACCAACTTGATAGGTGCCTCTCTTGATATGTTCAGTGAGTCGAGTGCTGCCTTCATTGGTGGAAGAGCACATGGTTATACATCAGACGCACCAAGCCGCTCTAGTTTATTTTATTTTTTTGTACATCAATGGACTTGTATACTTCAGCTTAATGCCATACTTCTGACATGTAGCTTAAGACTTGTTGAAGCCAGAAGTTGCCCTCAAGATGATAACATTGGTCCCTTCAATTTAAAAACAACATGCCTTGTAAATGACGTCTGGGCAGCGACTTGGTATGGTTTGCTTTGTTGATTTTTATTTGTTTGTATTACAGAATACCTCTTCATTCAAGAAGAAGGATGATGAAAATTATCTCTACACGGTAAACCAATGTATACATTAGTGGTAGCTATGTTGTAATTGAAAACCACTGTTATATCAGAATAACCTAATAGTGTTTTTTTAATTAAAACCTATTCTTAAGGCACACCTTTGTGAAGACTTTGTGACTCTATAACCAAAGGTACAGTTTACAACAGACTATAAAAGAGTAATTAATGGCGGCCATCTTGAAAATGGCCACCACTGTTGTCATGCAACCAATTTGAAATGCTCAAATAAAAACTTGTTTTCACTTTATTGATTGTATTGACTATGAAAAAAGGCGTTATACTTACTTATTTCATGCAAATATGTAAAATAGCTGTTAATGGCGGCCATTTTGGAAAATGGCCGCCATTCCTGCCATGGGATAAACCTGCAATAGCCATTTGATCAAAAGTCTTTTTAAAACATCCAATGTGCATCAAATCCCATGCTTGAATGCCTAAAGACACTGTATTTACCAACTCAATCTCTAGAGGATAAATAGCAAGTAATGGCAGCCATTTTGAAAAATGGCCGCCATTTTAATCAGAGGACAAATCTGCGACGCCCCTATAGCTAAAAGTCTTCTTATGACATGCCCTAGATAGGTGCCAAATTTCATGCTTTTATCACCAAGTGCACAATTCCCCAAAAATATTGCACATATCTAAATGGGGACAATTAACGTGTTTTTGAGAGGAAACGCACTCTGAAAAGAGTAGATCAATATCCCGCTCTTTTAGGAGTGTTCAATCCACTTTCACGTTATTTTGGAGTAAAATTTGGTACCACTCAAGAAGGTGCTGTCCTCCATACATTTTTTTTCTCTCTTTTCACTCAATTTACATCTGAAGTATCTGAGTATTTTCTTCTTTACTGATATAGTTTATTACTATAATTTTTTTTAGTTATGTAACTTAAAGCTTATAAAAAGTAGTAATGACCATCTTTATTGTTTTATTTATTCAATAAATAAAATGAAAACTGAAACTGAAACTTTCAGTATTTTCTCTTTCATAAACATGTATAAAACAGAATTGTGATGTTGAGTCCATTTATGGGGATTATTTGGGTGGATTTTAGGCGGGAGATATCCCTAACATCCATTAACTGCATTTAAATGCACTTTTGAAAGAATCACGGAGCGGACCCTGCCTTGGTTTAGGGGGAAATTGCTCCTACATCTAACAAGAAAAATAACGATACCTCGTTTTTATTGCGGTGATTGTCAGATTTTCCTCTAGATTCAAGATTCAATTTATTCAGCATAACATATCGAACATGACAGAAATGTATAATACAGTATATTATACCTCTTGCATAGATTTCTGTCATCTGATTGGTTAAAATGGAGTCACATGATATGGATTATTCCTACCATTCCATGTTTTGGTTGAAGAAATAAACAAAAACGAACTATCCCCATGGGATAGTGCCCTCGGAAACTTACTATCCCATGGCAAAAGTTACCATAACACTCATACACAAGTAATTAATTCCGATACGTACACCATACACATTATTTCCTGAAGAATACAGTATGTTTAAAGACAAAAGGACGAGAGAACTATATTCATGATGTGTATAAAACAGATTGACTGCTCTTTATTTCGGATATGGTTGAGACATAGGCCCCTTGATGATCTTGAGACCGCGGGCCTACTATTTTCCCGAGACCGAAGGCGAGGGAAATAGTAGGCCCTTGGTCTCAAGATCAGCTCGGGCAATACACCGTTCTCAAAAAAGTGGTACAAGTCAGAAAAAAATTGGTTAATAGAAATTTTCAAAAGAGGTCATTCTTACAGGCATCATATTAAAGAACAACGACCAGGCTTTTCCAATGGTTTTGTTTCATCTTATTTGCTTTTGTCATCTAGATATTAATCAATTTATGGGCGATACACCAAAATGATTTTGGGTGCCACTTTATGCATGGGCATAGAGTTGTTTGCGCGCAGTTTATGCATGGCTGGCTTGAAGCTTCACAAACAGATTTGCACTTGACAAAAGAAACAAACACAGATTACCGTAGAAAACAAATGAGCCTAGTTTTTTTTGACAACAAATTTTAAAATGTCAACTAAGCATTTCATGAGAATATCTTCTTTTTATAAATAATAAACAATACAAATAATTTATTAACGTCAATGAAATGTAACTTTTAGTTCATTACAATTGGTATCTGTAAAAAATAAAAAATCGTGCAGAAAGGAATGGTAATTGCAACCAAAATAAACGACCCCAATCAAAAGAAATGGTTTAAAATATTGCACTATCTTTGGGCATTTTACTATTGTTGAAGTCACTAAAATGGAATTTAGAAGCTAATTACTCAAGTGTTGGTAGGGAATTTGCGTTTCATGATACTTTCAAGACATAAAACTCTCTCCTCCAGGTTGCTGTACGCTCATCGGTCTCTTCTTAACAAACAACATATGTCGAATGTTATTCACTTATCTTAAAAAGCCAGACTTACTGATCCTAACTTCCACCATTACGCAACTATTTTCGTTCCTTTTGGATTGTAAATGCTGAATTTTAGAGCAAATTAGCTACTCCAAGCAAACCAAACTCCGACAACCTATCAGATATTCAACACGCTCCCCAAGATGCTCTTTCCTGCTAAAAGAGAACACGAGTTACGTTTCTTTGAATTTTCTCGTTTATATGTAACTGGTATTGTAAAGAGCCCAAACGACAGCACAGTAAACCATACAGGTGAACTATTACAAGAGCCCTGTAAAGACTCAAAAGAGCAGAAAAGTGCAAATTCCTAGTGCACCTGATGAGGAAAACACCCTATATATTGGAGACTTTTTTTCCATGTAAGCACATTTTGGTACAGAAAGGAATATTAGAAGAAAACAATTTAACGACCGAGTTTGCAAATGTTTTTGCATAGTTTTTGCCACCCATTGAGTAGTCCTGTCCTAGCATAAGTTTTAGATCCAGGAGTGCAATGGTGTTGGGGTGTATAATAATTATAACAGAGCTGTTTTGATATTATGTGTATCGTGCGGCATGGCTACAGAACCATGCTCTGTTCCATGGCGCTTATGTTCAGGTGTATTATGTTTGATAAGATTACTTTTGCAGGGGAAGTTTCTGGAGTTTTTGAGTTATGCACAGGTAATTTAACAGAAGCATGATTGATGTGAACTCTAGATTTTTTTTCTAATTTATCATGATATTACTAAGATCTTTTCAACAAAGGTTTAAGAATGATTTTTGTAATGTCACTGTGACCGATACTCATATTAAAATGCATGTGGCATTTCACAATTACCGTTTGGCAATCCCCACTGCCCAAATCGAGCAGTATCGGGTCCTACCCTACCTGTACAGAACCACCTGTATAGTCTCACATCTTGATCGATTACGCTGTGACACAGAGATACAGAATTGCTTGCTGCTTTGCCGTTATGGTCGTTATAAACGGTAACGAGATAAATAGTTTTGGTGTCACGTGTCAGGTACCAGGTCACGTGTCAGGATCAGGTATCAGTTTTGTCTTCCGGGGGCGGACCGATATATATATATAAAATCCGACTATGTTAAATCACGGTCTGTACATGACCTTCTGCCCCAAAGTGCTATTATGTTTTTTCCAAAAGACAAACCGTGTATTATGTCGAACAGTACAAAATTTACCTTTTCCCTACTGATTCAAAACCGTCGTACGATGACGATAATGGTTGTTTTTTTCCAATGTAGGGATACGTAGTCGTTTTTTACCTGAATGGGTCCCCCCAAGCAAATCATAAACCCATAAATGCCGTCGACATCAAATCTTTATTTTTTTCCAAAAATTGGGCGTGTTATTCCCATAATAACATTCCTTTTTAGAAATCACCATCTGATATTGTGCTTTAATACTTACTATTTCATTGTCCCCGCATGAATTTGAAAAAATGGGTCCCATAAGTCTACAAATGAAAACATAGTCATCCGGCCCTAAATACCCTTACCGTGGACTGAATGACCAGACGGATCCCCGTGTTATTCGAGCCAGGCTTACAGCACTTGCGCGCGGCTGCGGGGGTTATTCTTCTAAGAAATGCATGACAGCAACACGTCAGGCATTATTAGGAAGTGGTCTGACAACCAAGCATAAAGTTTTTTCTAATTCATCTTGCATATTTATTTGGTCAAGTCCATACAGGTCTCAGCAATGTATGGTCATCTGCAATTGAAAAAGGAAAGGAAGACATATCAAGACAATATCACAATCAACGACAAAAATCAAACAGAATCGGGTCAAGCATAGAACCTCCATTCATCAATACGAAGGATATTACCATGAGAAAACTGCCTCATGTTTGGAACATTAGACGAGTTTGTCGTACGAATATGCAGTGAGTACAACAGACCAATTCTTAACCCCGAACCCTCCAGTGATCCCTTTTAGTCGCCTCTGCTGCAGGGTACATCGGGCTCATTCTTCATCCGAGCCCGCACGGGCACATATCTCAAAGGACGTGGACAAAATCAACTCTTGGTACAAAAAACAATCCTGTTTACCCGTATTTAGTTGAACCTCAAACGAGTATACCACGTACCAAAGCCACCATCCTTATCTGAGAGGGACTGCACCCCTCGTTGAAAGAGCCAGCATTACTCGTCGACTGAAATCAGATTATGACGTATGTACCGACTCAAGGCAGGAGAAAACCCGGACGACAACGAACACTGTTCTGCAATACATTCAGTGTCTCCTGGGGGACATGGACAAAACATGCTTAGGAAAGTCAACTGCTAAAAATTGCTAATGACCGCTGTAGGCTGGAGGGAACTTTGGTCGCCTGCTCTGCACAAGAAATGATTATGATGTTTTGAGTGAGTGATATGATAACACATGCATTGGCAGCATTTTTTTGCAATATATAAATCAATGTTTAAGATCACTTTTTGGGTTTAACATTCAAAATGATATCAGTCCAATGGGTATTAACCCGTAGATATTAGAATCCGCTGGACATTAGACCAAATGGCATTAGCACCAAATGGAAATTATACCAAATGATATTAAAGACTAAAATGGCTATTAGACCAAACTGGAGATTGACCAAATGGATATTAGACGGAATGGATATTAGACAAATGGTATTAGACCCAGATGGATATTAACCAGATGGCTATTACGACCAATTTGGGTATTATACCAAATGGATATTAGACCAAATGGATATTATACCAAATGGGATATTAAATAAATGGATATTAGACCAAATGGTTATAGACAAATGGTGGTTTGTGGTTATTAGACCAAAATGGCAAAACGAAATGTGTCTTCTACGAGTATGGGTGCATTAGACCAAGGATATTAGAGCTTCTGGTTTGTTAGACAAATTGGAGTTAAACCAAATGGCTATTAGACAAATTGGTATTAGAACAATATGGGTTTAGACGAATTGGAGCTAGACCAATTGGCTAAATTAGACCAAATGTATTAGAACAAATGCAAATAAACCATGGAGTTTACGTATACTGATTGTGAGCGGTCTATAAGTAACTCCTGAGCCCTCCAAGGCTACTCCACGTAACACCGTAATATAACTTGTTGAATAAGAATTTGGTCCAATGGTGTCCGAAAGCCTTGGAGTTCCAGAATACCCCCATGGTGTGAGTTTATTTTTAAGTGCAACGTTTGAGGTTGGTTGTTAGTTCAAGGAATTGCCATGTAAGTTGAGCGCGTTTGGGCCTAAAACAGATTGTGCATCGACAAGAATGTTGTGCTTATTGAAGAATTTATACATAACGTTTGTACATTATTTTTTTTTTTTCCACGTAGTTTGTGACAAAGATGGAAGAACAAAATGGGCCTGTCATTGCAATGTTTGTGTACTTTGTTTTTTTGTAAATAGGAATTACTTTGGCTTATTTGAGTAGTGATCTTTGTGAAGTTCCGTGATAAGGGATTGGTTATAATCTTTCATCGAGTGCATATGATGTATCATTGATTTGTTTAGCAATCCACAGGATCTACCCGTGTGTCCCAAAACCGCAACACTGGTGGCATGCACCTATAACTTGAACAAACGCATGTGACTACTTTTTTCTTTGTCGTATGTAAGATGGACGTTAGCTAATAATCCCGAAAATTTCATAACGGTCGAGTCATATTTTTTTAAAAGATATGACCCCCAATATCAGTAAACCTGCAGACCCATTTACCCGCCCATTTACCATGGTGAGGGCGCTATTAACTACCAATACGGCACTGTACGTGTTGCGGCGCCTAGATCCACCAATATGAATTGCTAATTCAACACCATTTTCCCCCTTTTTAAAAGACGGGCGCAACAAATCATTAACATATAATGTTTCCTTTGGTAATAACATCTAAAAACATGCATTTTAACACACCTTAAAGATCGAATTAGGAATGTAGGAATAACAAACTATTTCGTATTGTCCAAATAAGACTGTATTGGATTATAGCTCATCAATTCATCATCATGTGGACGCCAACAAAGAGTTATATCTTAACCCAAAATTTAATGACGAGAATATACTGATATTGTATTGAAGTTTTTGGGGTGGTTGAAAACAATAGGTTTAACTTTTCATAAAGTTAGAATCTAACATCATTTCAGAACAAGAAATTTGCAAAGCCCAACGCATTTTATCATTTATGTTATTGTGAGTTTGTCTATGACTTAGTGTAGTTTTATATCTTCTGAAAAATATGTTATCACCAATAAATAAAATGTTTTAATTATTATCATTTAAATATAATATGGAAATGCAGTCATTTGACCCATATAAGTTGTTCTGGCGAGTAATTTGGGCCAAGTACTGTTGATTGCATCAATAATTGTATTTGCCATTCTTTCTTCATTGCCAATCTTGTGGTTATCAGCTCCTCATTTTGTAAAATGGGTTCCGCAGGTTACTACTGAAATTGGGATCATATCTTTAAAACTATTGACTCTACCTTATAAACTTTTCAGAATATTAGCTAACCGTCCCATCTTACCTTACAACATGAATAGGAGTCATCGTGAATTTTGTTGAAAAACCTATGGCGCCTGCCACACGTGTTGCGTTTTTTTTTTTGGACACACGTATCTTGTCGGTAACAGCACTTTTACCTACCATGTTTCAAGAGGTGGCGAAGTTTGTGGATTTCATCTACAGTAACGGGATTCAGAAAAAGTGAAGTGACTGGTTTTTGTTGGAAGGTGTTTATTAATGCTTATTGGAAGGTGGAATTTTGTTAGCCAAGTGTTTGCCCAGTTAGTAGTGATTCGTTGAATGCACAATTAGCTATTCAAGCGGGTCAGTTATCTGCTTTATTATTATGAGTGAAAGGTCAGGGATTTGTTAAGTGTATACCTTCCTTCCTATAATGTTTTTTAGGATGTCCAGGTTTTGTAAGATCATTTTGAGTTTTTGAATTTGGTTTCTGTGTTGGTGTTTTCGTGGGCAATACGAATAATGGTGAGTTTAATTGGTTTTTGTATTGTTTGTATTGTGGTTTGGTTGCTTGTGTGTTTTTCTTCAGGTATATTTTGTTGAGGCCGTGCTTGTTTTTGAGTATTGACTTGGAAATTGCTGTTATCATCCAGGGCTGCTTATTGGTTACGATTTTTAAGGGTCTCCGTTTAGGGGAATGATTCGTTGTGGTTTGGTATAGTTGTAATGACGCTGGTTACCTATGTTAGGGTCAATTGGATGTGAGTATATGTTCCCATGATTTCATGTTTGAGATCTACGGTTTAAATGTGGCGAATTGTTGTGATCTCTCTGTAGTCACGTTTAGTGATTGTTGTTTTTGTGGCTTTCTATTTATAGAAGATTGTAGAGGAATAAAAAATTGGGAAGTTATCGTAGTGTCAGTGACACATATCCCTGGTGAGGAGGTCTGTGTCAGGGAGTTGGTGATAATGTTATCTATGATGCGTTGCTGTGTTATGCGTAATTCTTGTAGGTCTTTTAATTTTGGGGGATATAAGACTTTGCAAGTGATGTTTTAATAAGTCATAATGTGTGGATGAGGGAATAATTGAGAAGATTGATATAAGTCCCGACAATATAGACGGTCACGGTTTGGGTTTATTAGTTCCGTTAGAAGCTGCTCGCTAGCTTGTTGTTTAAATTTTGGCTTGTGTGTTTCATGCAATCTGTAAATACCTCCGACAGTTACGTGTTTGGGTCTATTGTTGGTTTTAATGGTGAGATCGATGAAAAGTGAGTCAAATTCTGGTCCTGGTGTTGTGTCTATGATTTTGTATGAGAGGTGATATTTTATGTAAAAACAAACTCCCCTTCCTCTGCCGGTGAGCGGTCCTGGAATGTACGTGTAGCCATTAAAGTGAGGTGGTGACTTGGTGTCAGTAAGCCATGTTTCTGAAAATGCTAAGACAGAGAAGGAGTGGTTGAGGTGATCAAGGTAGTTAGTGATTTCTTCATATGATTTTGTGATACTACGACAGTTGAAATGGAATATGGAAAATGAGTCATCGCTTGATGGTTTTATTAGTGTGTTGAAGCTGTCATCAGTGTGATAGCGGGAGTCAGAACCAGAATTATTTGTGGGTGTAATGCAGGATGGGTAGTCACATGTTTGAGATGATATGGGGTCTGTAAGTAACGGGTTGATGCAAAGGGAATTAATTAAGTTTGATGATGTTCAATTTAGTGTTGGTGAAAAATTCAATTAGTGATGCGCGAAAGTCTTCGTCGTGAAGCTGGTGGTTAAATGGCAGTTCGTATATTGCAGGGCACGGCATACTGAAATGGATAAATCAAAGGAAAATAATAGCGATGGGGTTATGAAGGAGAGAGAGAGAGAACGAGAGAGAGAGAGAGAGAAAGAGAGAGAGGGGGAACTTGAGAGATGGGTTGGATGAGGTAGATTGAAAGAGGAAGAAAATTAGAAGAGAGCAAATGAGAAACCGGGTAGATAAAAGTCAGCCAATACCTATAGACAAGATGTGTTGACAAGTCAGACAAGACGAAAGCAATGAAGACAAGCACAGAGTAAAAACAAGGGGCTAAGACAATAGCATTTGCTAACGGATTAAAAATGTGTATTGCGATCGTCTTTGGGATCCTACTGACTTCACCGAAAGAGGTATCAATTTGGTATCAGATGAAAGGTCATAATTTTCTCGTTGTTGTTGCAGCTTTAAACCACTTTTTTTCCCAGTTAGAAATATTAGCCCAGCAGTGAATAGAATTTGCACTAGGCATTATCCAGAATCCGAAAGCATGGGCACGAGGAAGAGTTCAATATTCGGTTATCGGCGACTTATTCCATTCAGAACTCTTTATTGAAGTAGATATTGGTTGTATCCAGGTGGCCAGGAATGTGAAATTCCTGCTACAATACATTGTAAGATTTTTATGAACCAGTTCAATATATTGGTTGATTTTTAACTCGGCTTGCCCCCTCTCTTCCGATTCTGGATCCGCCCTGCGCTTCTACCATCAGAAGCGCATGTTTTGTTTTGAACGAAACGTGGTGGTGATCGATGCATTCAAGAGTCAGGATCTTGTATCAAGTAAGAACACGCTACATCTTATTTTTTTTTAAGTATAGTGCAATCGGATGATGAATGACCTACTCGTTATCTATATTTAATGCGCGTGTATCTGTCTGTCTATATTTGTAGTAAAAAAAATAAAAAAAATAAAAAAAATAAAAAAAATAAAAAACTTTGATAACTATAGCTCTGATACCACCTATCAATTTTTAGTGAAAATCTTTAAAACTGAATTGCACGTTCACTCATGAATGATTCACAGAATGAATCGTGTTTTTTTTTGTTAGATTTAAATTTATTTATTTATGGAGTTGTCGTATTTGATTACTGTGCTAACATTTGAAGTTTTGTGTAGTTGATATTTACAGTCTTTGATTATTCGGAATTTTAAATTAATCATTGTTTTGTACTCAGAAAAAATGATTCTATTCTGGGGATGTTGTGAAAATTTGAAAGAATTGGAGAGTGGTCGCTTTAAGTAGAGACGTTGAGACCAAGGACTCGTTAGAAATAATTTGCATAATTAGAGCGATATTGGCATAAACTGTCTGTAGTTTGTGTCAATCAGACAATTAAAAACACGCAAAACCGTGTTTTTTTTCCTTGTGTGACAAATTAATAAAATTAAGCACCTTAGAAGATACAATAAGCATAAAATAAAGGACCACTTGATAATTAGCCATATTTGTTTTCATTTTATAAGAAGGTCTAGTTAGATAACCCCAAAAACAATGTACTCTTTAAAGTATGCGTGTGTGTGCGGGTGTTGTGTGTGTGTGTGTGTGGTGTGCGCGCTCGAGTGTGTGTGTGTGTGAGTACGTACGAGATTGTGTGTACGGGATGGATGGGTGATGAATGTCGCGCTCGGTTGTGGATGGGTTCAGATAAAACAACTTTTAAATAGGCATTAACAATAAAAAATAAGCCAAGTTTCAGAAATATGCTTGACTTAAAATTTACCATTAATAAATTTTAAGTACTCTCACAGCTGTTTGGTGATGAGGTTTTTGATTAACAGGCCCGTCTGTCGCTTCCCTTTGTGTTTCTGTTTGTTCGAGGTGGTCAGTTTTTACTAGGTGTTAATTGGCTTGTACGGTTCTCCTTTGTTTCGTAGCCGTGTTTGTATGATGTCCGTCATTCCGTTATCCGTTGTCTGCGAGGCAGGTCGCTGTCTCCCGTTCTCCGTACCTCCGTGTTTAGTTTCACCAAATAGCCGAAATCAAGCTCGAAAATCTAAGGTACAGAAACACCCCTATCTAGTCCATGGACATCGCGGGTTTCCAGCGGATCCTGAATTCATGCTGTGGGCAACCGGTGCAGGATTGACTTACAGGACAGTGGATAATTGCAAGAGAGGGACTGATTCAATACACTCAGAGCAGTGAAATTACTACGGATCAAGAATATTGTTTTACTTCAATTGGACACATTGGGACAACCCGTCTTTTTAGAAGAGGCAATAGCCGACCCATTTCAAAGGAAACAACGTGAAAACACCAGTACTGCTCCAGATCTACCTATTGGTAACGTGGCTGAACTTCTGGGAAACTGTGAAGCGCATGACCAGCCAACACCGACAGCCTCGACTAATGTAGGCCTACAAGCAGCACAACCGGACAACGACCCCCGGCTATATCTTTCGCATTGACAAAAGGTGAGGGCTCGTTTGTGGATTTCGTACCAAGCATTCCAGAGAAACATGATGAAGAAATTGCGCATGGAGCCGATGGCACAACCATTTTTGTGAGGAGAGCGGCGAAGAAGATACAACCTCATACTTGTTTCTCACTTTCACATGGATCACTGCCTATGCTCGCATTCAGCATGAACTGATGTTATCGGGGCATTGCAGGGTGGTGATATTGCCGATTACCTGGGATATCGCTAAGATTTGTCAGTAGCCATGCTGCCTTGGCAGTCGGTATTAGCGTATGACACTGCTATCTTAAGTCTCAGGCAGCATTACAGTTCAGGTGGGGAGCAGAATCACAACACCTATTAACTTGGATCTCCAGCGGTGCCAGTCACCTACATTTGCTTCGTCGACACCACTCAAGTCGCTCGCGAGAAGCTCACGCATCTACAAAAACCAAACAATTTCCAGCGTCAAATGTGCAACACGGTCGCCTTTACAGTGGCGGTCGAGAGATATGTCGCCTCTACAACGATGGAAATTTTAAGTGGAGACGGTGCAAGAAGCGCATCTTTGTCGGCTCCCACCTGTCATAAAGAACACCCGGTATTTTTACATGCAGTAAAAAACGCCCAACCCTAGTAAAATCTGTGCAGGAACCTGTGGACCCACTTTCGTCTAATATATTTCAAACTGTGTTTTGTCCTCCCTACCACCGGATGTTTGGAAATCGGAACTTATAAATGACCCTGACAGAGATTATTTACTACAAGGTATCACCTCTGGATTTCGTAGTACAGATGAAGCGTCCTACGTTTCACTCCGTCTGCAAAACATATACTTCGGCGACTGGACAGAATAACGTCGTAAAGTAAAGAACAAATGAACTTTGAAGTAGCCCCTGTTGCATTACAAGCTTTGTGGGATGCCGCCGACTATTGTAAGCCCGTTAGTGGCTATCCCCAAGAGGTTCTATATAAGATAGAGAGCAAACGTTACGAATCTTTAGAAAGTCACCGTCTCGCATGTTTGCCGACCACAAAGACAACATAGAGACCAACACTAGAAAGCAATGGCTGCCTCCGCTTTCTTCCACATACTGTGGTGCCGCTTTGTATATACCTAATCTGTTAGTGATACAAATTAATGTATGTGTTTAGAGGTGGCCAGGTTTGTAATATAGTGTACCTGGCTCTTGTGCTCAGATACTATTTTTTCTCATAATGCAATGCGTCCGTTAGGTGAAAAGATGGTATTCATTGAGTCGGTTTTATTTAAATCAAGACGACTGACGTGTCCATTTCATTCGGTGCTTGTCCATGGGTAGGACAAATTTAACCACCCAAGAGCACCCAACATCCAACAACTGAATTTTTGCGGATTGTTTGTATTGAATTGACATTATGTTTGTATACAAGCACCCAAACTAAAAAAAAAAAAAAAAAAAAAAAAAAAAAAAAAAAAAAAAAAATAATTATTCCGTGCAATATTCAAATGTCAGCGCCCATCACTGACGACTGGTTTTGAATGGGTTTTCACCCCCTTGGCTATCCCCAAGCCACTCTAATCAGGGGTAGGAGAGAAGGAGAAAGCTCTTCCCAAATCCTTTGACCAATGATCATCGCCGCCTCTTAAACAGGTCGTAAAACTAATTGTATTGAAACAATACAACACGAGATCGATTTGATCTAGGGCATGCATCAACATTTCATCGATGTCATAGTTAAGCAGATAGCACATATTTGTAACATTGTGCTTTTCTTGAGAAAGCCAGACTGGGCATAAATGTTTACAATTAAATCTGATTATTGATTATTTTTTAGACATGGAACCACGTACCGTCATCATCCTTCAAGGTAAAACAGACATTTCGGTCATTTTGCTGTCTTTAGTATAAAGCGGATGCATGTCCCTCCATGATTACATTGTATGCCTAGTTTTAACTCGTAACTTTTTTCGGCTTTTGAAAACTTGAATGTTTTGTAAAGCGCCTGTATTCTAAATTTAATTGGAAAAAATCTAAGTGCATTGGGAGAACCAGTATGCCGTATCTAAACAATGGCAGCAAACTTCACAGTGTCCGAAGTTGCCCATTTTTCAATTTTGGTCCCTGAAGTTGGCCACATTTTGGTGAAGAAATAGACCCTTGGCGATTCCGATTTTCACTTCAAGATACATGTTTTAAACAATGATCCATGTACAAAGTTTGTTAAAATGGACGTCCCGTCTCCAATTTACCACATCATTGTAAATGTTGATGCACAGGCATTCAGCATTAACATTGGATCTCATAGGGTCAGTGGCGGCGCCAGACCTCAATTTTCTGGGGGGGGCAAAAGGGGGGGGGGTCAAAGTGAATTTTTTTTTTGGGGGGAACAAGTGAAATTCTGGGTGGGAAATATATCAAATATTTTGGAGAGTTTTAACCAATTTTGGGCAAAAATCGACTGATTTCCCCCAAATTGTGTTTTTTGGCCCCAAAAATAAAAAAAATAAAAAAAATCCCTCTTTTTCTTCGGCCGGGAGGGGGGGGGGCAAACTAGGGGCACTAAAAAAATTTGGGAGGGGGAGCACAAGCCCCCATCCCCCCCCCCCCCCCCGTGCGCCGCCCAACTGCCATGTACGTTGTCATTTGCAATGTAGGCCTAATCCAAAATCTATTTTATAGTAATTCATGTTTTTAGGAAATAATACAGATGAATAAATTCAGTTAGTCAATTGAGCATATATAATCCGATTGTTCCATTTTGTGGCTTTTGGTGATTAAACTGTGATAATTATTTTGTAGCATTTTCAAACACATCACCGAAATGGTCCCCAGTGAGCTATGTCCCTCTGTCTCTTCAATGAAATGTTCATCGTTATGTTATGTATTAAGCTTAAAGAGACATAAGAGAACCTTTCCCAGCAAAATTCCACCTCCCTTTTTTTTAAAACAATTTACAATATATTAAATCAAACCTGGAGGGAACAATACCGTAAAAGCCATCTCATGTAATAATATGTCTTTTGTATTTTCTGTTGTGCTGACCATATCCGAGGTTCTTGATTTATGGGGCCGTTCAGGACAGCAGGGGAGTTTCAAAACTTAGTGTTTTTTTTTTTTTTAAAATTATAACCAAAACAAGTTAAACTTCTCCGTATTTGATATTCTACAACCAGCGCAATTTATACAAATTTGAATCCCATAAATCTCGTGTCCCTTTAATGAAGAAGACCGTCTTTGATTAGTCCGAAATGTAGTCACAAATAGATCCATAGAATGTTTATATGTGTTTGAGTTATGCAACCTTATTTTTCTGCATGTTTTAATTTATTTTGACCTCATTGACCTTTTGTGACCTCAGAAGTGACATTGAACTGACCTGGGCTCCATATCATTGTTTTTTCCCAAATTTAATTCTCTACCTCTATGCCCAATTTGATGTTTTTTATAACAAATGAACAATTTTTTTACCATCTCTCTTACTAACATTACAATTCTGTGGTAATGACCACTTCGGGACAAATTGGAGAAAACGGGCAACCCCGGGCACTGTCAAGGTTAGTGTCATTGTTTAGATACGGCATTATTCTTCCCAATAAGTTAGATTTCGTCTCAAAATATCATACTTTAAAAATACGGGCTGTTTCAAATCATCCAAGGTTTCAGAAACTAAAATCGAATGTAACTCATAACTTAGAACATCAGCTCAATTTTTTTGGACTGAAATAGCTCAGAATTTCGGCTGTAATCGACTCAATCTCTTTGTTTTCGTCTCCACATGTAAAAAAACCACGCGCATCGGGGATATACCTTTCTGCGCACGGTCATATCTTGTTCAACTGAGCGTGCCCAGCTTCGTGTCGGCGATGATCATGGAACAGGAAATGAGTACTCCCTGCCGAGAAGCGGCCTTTGTTGGTCTATTCTTTTACAATTGAGTTGCCAAGTGATATTAAGGGATAATCGGAGTTGCGTAATTTCAAGTAGGGAGAGAGCTTTCTTCCTTTCTCTCTACCTCCATGCCTCTAATGAAGTTTGCGCTTAATTCATGATTGTAGTAAACCTATGGTTTGGGTCTGAATGATTATGCATCTGATGACAAATTATCATTCCAAACGATCGATGATGCAACCAAGCTAAGATCGCCCAATTGCTTTATGGGCAAAGTGGATCTAAAGAGTGCATATCGCTCGGTCGCATCCATCCCGATGAGACAAGGGTAAAGGGACTACAGTGGACATTTGCAGGGGATGCGATCCCTCTTTCATGTTACGATACCCGAAGCCATTCGGAGCGTCGGTCACCAGGGATTTTTCACAGGTTGACACAGGCGGTAAGCGGATGATGTACGCGCGCGGTTTCCATGGTATAGGGTGATCGGATGATTTTGTCTGGTTGAGCCTTCTTACGAGAGATGTTGGGAGGCCATGCAAACATTGATTACTTTCTTCGAAAATAGGATTTCTATAAGGTTGCACAAAGTGGAAGGACCCTGCCAAATCTTGACTTTCCTTGGGATCGAGTTTAACTCCGTATCCCAAACGCTTCATTTGCCCGAGGCAAAAGTACGGGAGTTTCGGTCAACTCCTACTCGAGTTTCGTGCGCGTACCCGCGCTTCGCGGCAGCTACAACAGCTCGCCGGCAAATTGAATTGGGCTGCCAAGTGATACGCGGAGGGTAGGAATATCTACGTTCGGATTCTTAACCTCATTTCACCTCTCCGGAAGTCTACTCACAAGATTAGACTCGATAACGACTTTCAAGCCGCTATTGACTGTGGATCAATTTCATTGATTACGTTATTGTCGACTGTGTTTGCTTCTTCCCAATAGGATTCACCGGTATTCATGGATGCGTGTCCCGCTGCGTCGGGGATATTCTATAATGGAGACTGGCAACATACTGTGTTTAATCTTGATGGCCGGAAATAGCCGAAAGGCTCATCAATTACAAGGAGGGTTTATGGCATTAGCGGGTCGCCGTTGGTCACATTGTGGGCGAATAGCAATGTTAAAATATTTACTGACAACATTACGGACGAGCGATTATCAACAAGGGTTTACTTGTCGCCATCTGTTGTCATGGCAATCTTCGTGAATGTTTTGGATTCGGGCCAACCAGAATTTCTCATACGAGCAGGTATATTCGCGGTCCCTCCCCCCAAACCTTTGGCAGATGCCATCTCTCCACACACACATGACACTGGCCAACTTGGGTATTAGAAACGCTCTGAGAGAATATGCATGGTCCCATGAATACAGCGATCGCTTGTGTTATTGCCTATCACATTAGTATGGTCATGATATTTCTATTTGCCGCAGTTCGCCAAACTTTGTCTACCAACAGCTCCAAGTTGGACGCTACGTTAATTCTTATGACTTTAATTCTTGTAGAGCATGTAAGAATACAGAGTACTTGTTAGGTTCACAGTACAAACTCTATGTTCAGTTGAACTCTTTGGTCAGCTGAGTTTAGGAGCCAGCACGGGCCTCTGTCTCTTAATTTATTGTGAGGCATTCATCTTAATTTAAGTTAAAAACATTGTATTATAAGTTCTATCATAAGTTGTATTGTGCGTCTGTGTTTGAGTAAGGGTGTGGGTGTGTATGTGTGCGAGGGAGATGGTGTGTGCGCGCGGGTGTGGGTGTGTGTGTATGGGTGTGGGTGTGTATTGCGTGTGTTGTGCGCGGGCGAGGCTTGTTATTGTTTTCTCTCCATGAGGGGTTTTCCTTATCCCCTCTCCATCTCCCTACCTCCTACACGGTGTTTGGGGTGTTGGCGAGTTGGTATCAAATTTGCGATTCAACTTTGATGCGCAAGTTTTATTTTAAACTCATAGAATACCAAACACCTGGGGTTCCTGTGTCTTTCTTGTAGGGCTGTGTTATTTTAAATACTCGTCATCAGCTGTATTGGGATGAGGTTTTTGATTAACAGGCCAGTCTGTCGCTTCCCTTGTGTTTCATGTCTTGGTTCGGGGGTGGCGGTTTTACTAGGGTGTGTAAATTGGCTTGTGCGGTTCGCCTTTTTGTTTCGTAGCCGGTTTGTATGATGATGACCGTCATTCCGTTATCCGTCGTCTGCGAGGAAGTCGCTGTCGCCCGTTCTCCGTAGCTCGTGTTTACCCTCCCTCCTCCCTGGGTGTGGGGGCTGTCCGTTGTCGTGTGTTCGGTGCGCTTTGTTGGGTTGTGGTGTTGTTGTGTAGTTAGTGTGTGATTAGTCGAGTTTGTATCAAATTTGCGATTTCAACTTTGATCCAAGTTTATTAAACTCATTAGAATACCAAACACCGTGTTCCTGTGTCTTTCTATAGGGCTGTGTTTTAAAAAGCAGGTAAAAGGAATATAAAACCAATATGAGATCATGATATCTACAAGTTTCCTGGATTGAAAACGATTTCTAACAAATTACATTTATATATTCTTGTTGCAGACGCATATGGAAGAGAACTAAATATCTTTCGCCTCCGTGATGGCAAGCTCCAACACGAATTTATGTCACCCCAGCTTCAAAATAGCGCTGATTGATTTCTAAAATCAATTCCGTACGGTGATCCAGGATTTCGGCTTGATCGTTACATTGCAATATCCAACTTTATTGCTGGTCAAAGCTACATCAAGTCTGACTTTGTAGGTTATGTTCTACAGGCAACGCAAACGCTTAAATGACATTCCAAGTACCTTGTTGAATTCTTAAAATATATTGTCCCATTGAGGCGAACGGGAAAAAAGAAAAACCTGTTTACGGCGAGCGGACCTTTCGAGTAGAGTCGGTCGGTCGGGCCGAATCGGGAATTTTTTCTTTTTTAAAATTTTGTTTCTTTATGGAGCTCCAAAAAAAAAAAATGGACTAAAAAGCCCAAAAATCTGAAAAAATCAAGAGGAAAAAATGAAAAATTTTTTTTACAACAAAGTTTAAAAAAATTTCCAAAATTGATCAAATTTGGGCTAAAAACAGGTGCTGATTTTACATGGTTTTTGGAAAAAAACAAAAAAATTTTGCAAAACGAAAATCAGGGTCGGTCGGGCCCGTCTAAAAAAGGAGTTGGGTTTTTTATTTTCATCCGCCTGAGCGGATTTGAGTAAATTCCGTCCGTTACGCACAGAAAATACAAACTTTCAAATTTCTGCAGAGGCGATATTAAATTTACGTCAGATTAGGTACACATGAAGTATTAAAGCTAACGGATCATGTTTGATTTTTAAAAAGGTGCATTAACAAATAGGTTATGAGAGCATGCTGTGAAGCATGAAATGGTCCGTTGAACATGGGAATCATGTACATAAGGTCAAACTGTGTCTTTACCAGTCTTAGTGACTAACCCATTCGTTGTATTAAAAAAAGGTTCCACTACATGTTAAGTTTCCATAAAGAGTTCAACCTCGAGCATGGATATGCATGATACATTAAGTTGTTCATGAACTTTCGTAATTTAATAATTTAACATTTCATTAGGTCTGTATTGATAGAAAGTCACTCCACAGTTGTTGGTGCCATTTGTGGAATGTTACCGACAACATGCACCACTACCATGTGGTTCTCGATGACAAGAAAATAGCATGCAGAACGAATGTTGCTTCCACGGAAAGCCCTTACCATACCTGCAATGTTCAAGTTACAGTGACGCAGGAATCTACATGATTCTAGAAGTACCGGATAGCAACGCATCATTTTTTCTTTACATCCAACGGATGGGGATTTATTACATGGAAGGTGTCAAACAGGTTTTGGTTGATAAATAATAAACCAACATTGCGCGGTTGTGTGTTTAAGCACAAAAGTCTCTATTTGAGTCTACAAGGTAATGTGCGTTTATTGATAAGTATTTTGTCAGATTCAGATCTTGAACCTTGGTGTCCTGAATTCACTAAAATCAAAATGGTATAGGTCAAAGTGAAATCCCAAGTGGGTTCTGCATTAAATGTGACAAGGATACGGATTACAATGAAACATCTCATGTGCACTTGGATATATATGAATCCAAAAGGTATGTAGTGGACTTCTTAAGTCAACTTGTTAAGGCCCTCTGGCTTACAGAGAGGTGCTTGTTCACTGTGTTAAATGGAGTTGTTTTGGAAAAGCACAAAAGCTTTTCAATTATATCTGTCTACAAACCAATTCCTGACACTGAATGTTAAGGTATTCAGGACCGCGCAGACTTACATTCTTGATCTCAGTAGCAATTTTCAGCACAATCCTAGTGGATTATTTCGGGGATATAAACAATATTTACGTAAAACTTTTACTTTATATAACAAAATTCTACACTAAAATGGTTGACGCATTTGTCGGCTTTTACAAGTTACAATACTTTAATATTTGGAAAAATGAACTATTTATAATCCCGGACGAGTTGTTCAGTGATTTTAAGCACTTAGAAATATTAACTTTGTATGATAACCGATTAGACCAGATTGGAGGTGATTATATTTTTCATGGGTTGATCAATTAACGTATTTTTGGTACCTCGACAACAAACGAACTGAACATCTATAGATTTTTGACCATATTAAAGATTAACGAAAGCTTATTTTCCTGTTGGCCATCAAAAAGTTTTTAAAGCAGTTGCAAATGTGAAATCTGTAATTAGGAAGTAGAATATTTAATTGTTTATTGTAACATCTTTGATTGACATAGATTCATAATTCCCTTCCGGCCTTCCTAAAATGTTTCTGTACGTAAATCAACATGAAATATGTGAATGTTAGGTTCCTACGGATGTTTAATGCAGAGCGGCTGACACAGTCGCAGTATCTAACTTGTTGATATGCTAGTATCAGGACAGGGTGTTATGGCAATGAGTGTGGGGCTTGTCGGTTTTAAATGCACTGTGGCAAATCTCTGTTTTTAATTGGACGGAAAGAAAGAAAAATACTGGATGAGAACATGTAAGGTACAAGATTTTGTTTCTCAGCAACTGGTTTGTCAGATTCACTTATGGGTTGTTGTCTAACATGCTTATAGTTGAAACTGCCAGATATATACTTTGGAGGGAAGAAAAACTTTCCCCATGCAATCTGAAGCCTGGCGAATAGGGTGTTATATGCAGAATTGCCGGGACACTGTCATAACATAATAGCGAAGCATCGGTGCTTTTTATAACATTGATAAGATCGAGGTTGTAGGCAAATAAATTCCCGATTTTACGAAAAAGATTGGCAAAAGGTGGCATGCAGTAAAATTAACATTGGTTTGGATATTGTCTTGTCCTTGGGTGTTGGTCCATCTGTATTAACCGGCAAAAATTTAACATTTTATGATAACTCGAATGTTTTTATTGGTCTACCTTTAGCTTTGACAGAAGATAAGTTACTACCGACTCCGAGGGGACACTATATAAAGTTACCTAAATATTGGAAGGCTCACGTATGAGAAATACACATTTGTCACAAAATTCGAAGGTCTAGCCAACGGTTTTTGTATTTCTCACGGCAGTTTTCCTGGGTTTAACTGTTATGTATCTTATTGGGATGTGCTAATTAAATAGTACGAGCTATTCAAAAATCTTCAAAGCAGTCAGGGCGGACTCGCGAAAGACTAAAAAAAGAACAGATTAAACTTACCAGTAGGTGACAACCATGTAGCTACAGACTTCTTGTGCTGGTTTCCCATAATCCTTCTCGGTCATTCTAGTGCAAAAACAAGGGTACTTTCTTGCCTCCGTCGGCTATGCGTGGTCCGTGACATTCGTTTTACCCATAAATTGGCTATTAACCCATAACCTATCCATAGCATCGGGAGTCTGGATCTGGCTAAGTCTTTCCACCACCCCTACTGGGGAAAAACGGAAAGGCGATGGTGTGTGTTGGCTAATTATTTTAACTAGTTGATTTCTTGAAGTAGCTGCTTTGAAGTCTTTGGTGTTGTTGATTTGATGAGGCGGTCAGGCAGTTTGATTCCACGAGCTACAGTCCGTGGAAAACTGAAATTTAAATGTCTGATTAGTCGATAGGTTTATAAATGACTTGCTGTGCGTATTTCGGTGGGGCGGAGTTACTGGGCGCAGTAGGCTTCCGGTTGGAATGGCGAGGGTTCCCTGGACGGCTTGGGAGAATGGAGAGACATGATTTGCCTCGAGATGACAAAGTTCCCCACTCAAGCGCCCTGCAGCATACGGGTCACACTGCTCTGCCCAATTGTAATCATTTAAGGTAAACCGAGCTGTCGCCGTTGACAATTTCAGATTAGATGTTAATTCGCTGTGTGTGGGTCCCAAACGGCTCCGCAGTACTCTAATGACGGTCTTACAAAGGACATATATGCTATGCTCTGATTTCTTTAGTGCATGCCTTTAAATTCTTTTTATAAAAAACCCAGATTTCTGTTACCTTGGATGCAATACTGTTCATATGACTATTCCATTTCAGATTATGGGATATGTAAACACCCAAGATAACTGATGATTTTGGGTTTCCTGCAAAACATATTATTAAGAATATGAATGAATCTTTGGATGATGAGAATTTGTGACTTTGAGAACAAAAACTTGTCGGCATAAACTTAATCTGCCACCGCGTTGCCAAGCTAATCGTCGGTCAAGGTCAGGCTTTGAAGGAGGTTACAGCGTCGTGTATGATGATGGTGCTGCTAAAGAACACACTCATCAGCAAAAAGCCGGCGGTGGAGGTGATTTGGTCTGGAAGGTCATTGATATAGAAGAATAGAAGTGGACCGAGTACATGCCCTTGGGGGACACCCGATTGACTTGTACCCGTCCGAGAAATCACATCCGACAACAACCCTCTGGCATTCTACGCATCAGGAAGTTGGTAATCCACTCAAGGTCGGTCCCGGATACCCTAATGGTTTAACTTCAGCAAGAGCCTCCGGTGTGGTACCACGTCGAAAGCCTTGCTGAAATCCATTATGATTACGTCTGTCTGTTGCCGCTGTCGAGGGCACTGGCAAAGTCATTGGTTGTCAGGAGCGTTGGGACTCACCTGATCGATTACGGCGAAAGCCATTGTTGTTGGTGCGGTCAGTATATCAAAGCGTCAAGATGTGCATGATGCTAGACTGAACAACAGCTCCATCAACTTTGCAAACAATAGATGTTAGGAAACTGGGCATAGTGGCTTGCGTTTAGTGCGGTCCCCTTTTTTGAAGATTGGCGATACGTTTGCGTTTTTCCAGTCTTCGGGCAAGTTCGCCGGTCAGTAAGGATTACTAAAGATGGGCGCCAGGGCTGGCGCAATCTCCTTTGCCCCCATCTTTAGGATCCGTGCAGGTACACCGTCAGGTACAGTAGCCCTTATTCGGGTAAGTCGGTCAGCAGCTTTTCAACACCAGCGACAGAGATGCAATGTCGGGATGATGGAAAAGTAGAATTGACCCATGCAGGCAAATTTCTGTAGATTCCTGTGTAAAAACAGATTCAAATTGATGATTAAGTGCCTGAGGCTTATGAATATTTGCAGGAACCATACCATGTCGTTTTCAGAGTAGAAATACCAGACGAACTCCTTATAAGATTTGTAATTCGGAAAAAAACTTCTTTGCTGTTTCAGCACAGGTATTTCTAAGATACTTACGAAAGTTTGATCTTATTGTACGATTTACCCCACTTTCCTGAGAGACCTAAAATTCCCAGTCATCAGGGTGTCAGAAAACTTAGCTTTGTTAAAAGCATTTTCACTTTTTTCTCACCAACTTGGATGTTTTATTATCAAACAAGGAACTTGTTTGTGGGAGTAACAAAAACTTTCAGAAGGAACTGTTTCATGGTAGCAGTATTATAGATTTAAAATATACCAAAGCTCAGCGGACACTAACCATATCCAGGCATAAATCCAGAAAGTCTGTACTCATGTCAATCAGGTCTTCTTTAATGGCTGGCCAGTTGGCTTTCCTAGACACAAAGGCTTCCTAGGCTAATTTGTTTTTTTTTAACATTTGTTTTTTCGTGGGCTTAGTGTTGTGAACAAAAGGAATGGCGTATGGTCACTGATGCCGGGTAGGACTTCAGTTTTACAAGCAAAGTGGGATTTGAAGTGAAAAACAGGTCAAAAATATTAGGGCCTCTAGTAGGTTCCCTAATCACTTGCTCAAGGCTAAATCTTTTCAAATGTCAAGGAGCTGTTACAAAGAGGTAGGTTTCTCACAATCTGGTAAAAGATGACTGATTCCAGTCAATTTTAGATAATTAAAAATCGCCTGTGAGCCAAACATAAAAACCTTAGACATGTCAATTTTGGACAAAGATGAAAGGGCGGCCAACATATCCAAATCGGCATGGCTGAATCTGGTTGATATAGAAAGCACTTGACAATTCCTGTTTGGACACCAACAAGATATTGAGCCCACAAAAATTGCACAGTCTTCATCAAGGTCACTGCGATGAGACATTATCAGGTCATTACGAACGGCTATAAAAACACCACCATATGATCGTCCTAGATCATCAACGGGCGATCTTTACGGATGGCAAGTCATCAGGAGGAAAATTTCAGAATAGATATTGCTCATTTAAACCAGGATTCATGTACAACAAGGATGTCTGGCTTGTAAGAATTTAACACAGGCCAGTTCACCACGTTGTTCTTGACACTTTGGAAATGGATAGTCATGACCGAGATTTGTTAGTGTTTCAGCATGACACAGTACATTTTGTTTTTGAGACATTTACACTATTTTACACCATTCAGAAGGATCATTGTTTATGCTTCTACTAAACTTAGGTGAGGAGGCTGCTATTGGAGATTGATGTCGTCCCACTATCACGGATGCGAGCACACTAAATTATTGGAGGGACATGAGGAAAGAACTAAGGAGGGAGCTAGAGTAATTTTGCTCACCACATTCACTACAAATCCAGACAACAGCACTGTCTTCAAGTGCCGCATACTCACGTGATATATTCATATGAATGCACTCTATGCATGAACAAAAAATTACACTCGTCACACGGACAGCATAAGTTGTCCAGGCACATCTTGCGAACAGATCTTACACGGAAAATCGGGGCCTGGGTAACTTCGACGTCCGGCCTGGATAATAAAATTAATAAGAGGCAAAGAAGACCAGGCAATTTATTTTGTTGCCTCGTCTTACGCTTGGTCTTGTCTCAACTTACCGAGCAGTAATTTTAGGTCGCAGGAACAAAGCAAAGGCAACACGAACCGCTAAACCTGGCAAAATCATTGGACACAATGAAATAATCATGAATATATGAGCATAGTCACACACAGAATGAAAGTACACAGTAGTGAACCAGCATTATGTATACATTGTCATTATTGAAGGTTACATTTTTTACTTGAAAATGATACAGATCAGAGTATGCAATTGACAAGCATGTAACCCAGGTTCATTACAACCATTCACATTATACACATCAGTAACATTTACATGTAATAGTTTACACAAAAATATGATTGATTTTGTTATAGGCACTGCACAAATTTATGAGCACGATAATCAAGAAAAAGGTGACCTTCATGATGGAGAATACTGAAGGTACCAGGGAACCCCACACAAACCAACCTACTAACCCACGGCACCCAGCGTTACCGCCATAGTTAGCACTGCCTGGTGCATGTAGAGTGCATATTGGATGGTAAGCAATATCCAGACACAGCAAAAAACAAAAGTGTTTTCGGATAATCAGGACACAGAAAAACTGAAATCTCCTCACAAAGCAGTCAACTGGAAGGATAAGATGTTTAATGTCCCAATTAATGGTAAAAAGTCACGGATGGTGTATTAGAAATCAAGATTGAGTCAGATTTTTCGGGAGCACTCGGGGTCTCAACCGACCACCGCGAAAGCATACACACCACCAGAATAGTTTCTAATTATCGAGAAAAAACAACGCAAGGAAAAAAAACACTCAGTGATTTTCCGCAAAAGTAACCAGGTGCAATATCTTGTACCAACGAAGGGTTCAAGGTGGGTACATATCAATAAGGCCTATTTGTTCGAAAGACCAACCCGTCCCCTCCCCAAGCGGAACAAAATTTGATATTACAATTCGTAATCGATTTTTCTAGAACCTTTTATCAAATAGTGAACTAATTTTTCCGATAGAGTACTGAGCTAATACACCTTTTGAATCATATTCAAACCAATGGTGTTTTATGGTGATATAGTTCGATAACCGGCATGTTGTTTTCTTTTTCTACCAAGTATATATACGGAGTAATTTCGGTTCAAAACAAAGTAGCTTTCCTTCAGTATCATTTAGTTTCAAAAACTGAGATGAATATTGTTTTGTATATTTTAGATACGCGATAATGAAATTACGAATTGAGGCAATTGAATTTCCAATTTCAACTTTATTACAGGGACCAAGTGCTGAAATATATTTATATTCATAGCTCCTAGCTCCTGTGAATAGTCAAAGGTGATCGCCATTAGAAAGACTTGAGAGAAATTATGAAGGCTAAAGGCTATGCATCCCACATGTGTTAAGGTATGCAATATCTTTTTTTTTCGCGCGATCAGGCATATGGGCATGCCCGGGTCGTTAATATAAGTAATTCTCTTAAAGGCTGAGTAAGAGGATTTCGAAATATAATTTTTTTTGTGTGTAGACATTTCCCAAAATCCTCTAGAACTAAAGATAGGCACCTCAAATGCTTAATTCAAAGTTATAGATGATCGGGATTTTTCTTTTCATTAGTAACCATTATGGCCACAGTATAACAGTCCCATATGATAACCGTGTATAACAAAAATTGCCTGATTCCGGAATTTTAAAACAAAGTTGTGTTTTTATATGAGGATTCGATTTGAGCCTAGCTATTTCACACTGTGTTAAGTATATGGACAAGCATTAGGTATATGCAAAAACAACGATTTGTTTGAAAAATGAGTGCGCCCTCATCGGGAAACTCTGAGTCCGCCTTTAATTCTATCTCTTTTGTCAAAAGAGAAACTATCTATTAGCTCTAAATCTGCTTGCCCCCACCAAAAATGCCCCCGAAATTGATAAAAAGCTACCGGCTTGTCTACTGCTGTGTGAATACGCTCACACCCCAAATATGTGTTCGACACTAGGTTTTGTGGCCATTGTACTCTGATGCAAGTGCTTTTGCCCATTTTGTATTTGTTGGCTTAGTCCGGTGCGCGACCCATATACTTTGCGCAGCCGGTCCAACAAATTGTGTTGATGGTTTCTAGGCAACATTGACCTGCTGATTCCGAAATCTGGAGGATGCCACTACTTTGGCATCATTGAGCATTGTGAGATAGGGAAGGGGGTATTTAACATGGGTAAAATTTGTAAATGTTTCATTGAGTTGAATATGTAAGAAGTGTTTATCTTGTCCTAGGTTTAAAAGGTATAGTTTTTTGCTAATACCTGCAACCTTGTGTGTTTACACTCCAGACCAAAAATTGCTCAGGTCATCATGGGATTAAATATTTTACAACGAATCCGATTGTTTTCAAATTGGTTTTCAAATGTCGTATGGGAATGTTAAAACAGAAAATAAACATTTACCCGCCTCATGTCATCATTGCTAAGGTATCTAACAGCGACTAAAGATTAATCCCCCATAGACGCTGTGGACCTTCTCCATCATTTCCCCCTTATTTATACCACCAATGTCCAACAAAGTGTGTAACCTATATGTGTACAATTAAACAAACAGAAAGGAAAATTTTGAGCCTTTTGAAAAGAAATCTGTGCATTCATAATTTTTACCCATGAATGACCTTGACCATTTTAGACTTGATGTGTTAAAAGTAAATGTCCTAGAAATAGCAAACTATACCCTTTTTAATCCATAGGACCTGATGAACATGATCATTATCACCTTTCACCCATTATGAAGCATTTACAAATTTTACCCTGTTAATTTACCCCCTAACCTATCCACAATGCTCAAGGAATGCCAAAGTGGCATCATCCAGATTTAGATTCAGTAGGTCAATCTTGCCTAGAAACCATCAAAATATTTTGTGTGGACTCTTGCGCAAGGTCACATGCAGTTCTTTGGGCCGAGCACCAGACTAGCACTTATTGATTGCGTTATCAATGAATCTTGGAGATTCATTGTTCCTACCAAAGGTAGTAGAATTTTAAAATACCGATTCTGACAGATGGAACTTGATGTGAATCGCTCTGTAGCACGTAACCGCATAAATGCAATAGATAAAATAGATCAGCCAACTATAATACCTCATTTAAATACCGCCCACAACAAATACGAGCACAACTAACGACGCGTGTGTTCAGATTGCCAGTTGGTCATTGGTAACCACAACAGTGCCGTTACACGAACAAAACTTCTTCGTAACAACCTGACAAATTATAGCTCGCCGCCTATTCCTCTCATTACTGATGGTGACTTTAATTATTTGTTTTAGCGGCTTGGGGGAGAACTTCGAAATTCTGCAATGTATGTTTATGACGTTCAAGAGACTTCGTAGACTCAGGTGGTCAAAATTACATGCGCAATTATAATGGGAAGATACGGGATGGTCTATTGAAAAGCTGAAACACAAATTCAAATCAAACTTTCCGTTGGTGAATTTTGGTGTTTTTGGTGTTAGTAAAGTTGCGCCATTAGTCAATCCCAGAAATTGGGGGTTGAAAAAGTACTCCTAAAAAATAGTCGTTATTAATGCGGATATAATGTGACTAGTGAAATGCACTATTTGTGTCGGTGTCACTTTGGTCAATTCAGAACGCACTGTCTCATCTATGCAGGGTGCGACATGAACTTTTACTGATTCTGGACCTTTGGCAAATATGCATGGGCTATTTTCCGGTAGTGAACACATTTGAATTAAGAAATGCAATGGGAGTATGATTGCTGTCATAAGTATTGCTAGAACTGTGCTTTTGACCAGAAGGGTTCAGTTTGGAGGCGCGTCAAGCCTGGTTTGCATGACACGTACAATGTCACACAGATTTACTGCCATTCGGTTGTGCGTATACTGCAACGCGGCATTTAAACTTAGGTCAGTCAGCCGTGCTATGGTTTGTTGCATATTCGAAAAATGTCCTACACGGGCGGCACGAAAGTGCCGTCAGCAACTAGCGTCGGTGAACCTATACTAGAATCTTTTTATTATGCAGGCTCCATAGAGTACTACTTAGGCACTATTGCACTTAGATATGGACGGCTGACTGCTGTTTATTCCATGTGAACACGAAGCACTCATCTAAAAGTGTTACCAAAAAAGACAAACACGCGAACTTTGCTTTAATAAAGTATGACTCTGTTATTGTTGTAAGTAAAAAGTATGTTAGCTAATATCCCTGAAAATTTCATACGCTCAGGTAATCCCCCCCCCCCGCAGAAGCAATCAAATAACCCGCGAACAACTTCTACTAGCTAACAATATACATCTACATAATTATTATTCACTGATAATGATAAAACGATAAATAATATAAAATTATGACTTAGTCATCGACAAACCTCAGGTACGTAAAATTAAAATGCGTTTGGTTGCAACTTGCTTGTTACAGTATCAGACATAAAAGGTGTTTGTTTCAAGTAATTTCCCAATATCCCATTTCAGTGTCTCCAAGTGACAGGAGATTTTTGAGGATACGAAATGCTCAGTCAAATTGCACTGGATCGTTTGAAGACCACCATACCGAGAACGTGTTCGCGAATGTTTATAGTATTGACAAACAAGTACAAAAAAACGCAACCTTGTTTTGAATTGCCTGCTATCGGAATCGTTCCCAATAGAAAACTTGTTTTTTGTTTTTTCTGTCAGGCTCGACAGAAAATGCTAAGTCGTCATCTTATCACATAAAGCGGCGTATTCGGTCGGCTATTCCCCTTCATTGTGATAATACTCATTGTAAAGCAATTCCAAATTGTAAAAAAAGGTTCGAAAAAGGTTGGAAATGTCCCCGTGTCCCTTTAAGTGTTCTTAAAGGCACGTTATTTAAAGCTAAGTACCAATGGAAACATTCATATGTTAATATTGTTATACTATGTTGAAGCATCACCAGTCATTAAAAAACAGCAGTATGGTGTTTTGGATCCTTGAGTCCTGTTAAGTCGCCATTATCACCAATTACAGTAGTAAGGTATTTGGCAAGACAGCTATGTCAGTATAATATTAATTATATTGCATTGTTATAACATTAAATGTGCTGTATTTGCAACGTTCGTAAAGTACTATAAAAAAGACTACAAACAAATGAGAGACGCGTGGCCCACTGGTTATAGGATATCGCCTTTGGTTGCATGGGGGACAGAAGAAGCGAAAAAAAAGTCAATAAAAGCCCACCTCTCAGTTGCTAATATTGTGAAATTGATTTGATTTAATATGACTTTACTTCTTAAAGGCTGAGCAGAGATTTCTCGAGGAGGGCGCCCTAAGTTCAAGCAAATATCATGTTTTTGCTAGATTGTAATGCTTGTCCTATATATATAATATCGTATATATATATATATAGATATATATAGAGATATATAGATATATATATATATTATATATATATAATATCAACGTCAAAAGTAGATTATAATTATTTGATGTAAAATTTATTGTAAACTTGAATTTGGAAAAAACTATGCAAATGCATAACTGCCAACACAAAATAAATTGAAAGTACGTTTCCAGCAGGCGTTAATTTATTATCGGAGATCTCCGATATTAATTAGTCTCATACATATTTCTTCTTTGGCCATACGGGGACACGTTTGAACTTTTCCATTCACAGGAAGAGTTGTACTAGCAGTTAACCGATGAACACAAACTGTACAAAAATCTCGTTTTTTTTTTTTAAATTGTTCGCCCTTTAAAAACCCGTAGGCTGGTATTGCTTTACCTGCATTAAATGACTTTTGGAAAAAAATGGGAGCGGACCCCTGCAGTGTGTTAGGGGGAAATTGCTCTAGATTCTAACAAGCAAAAATAAACGTCGATAATTGAAGGGTGTGGGGGGAGGGGGGGGGGTTGATACTAAGGATATTATGGTACATTTTGAAAATATTTAGTTGCACAGTATGGCTTTTTAAAGCTCTACGTTTATGTTTAAAACTAGTCAATTGCCATTCATTTAGAGCTTGAAAACCGCATGAAAAAAATCAGACATTCTCACCATTTTTAGCGCAAAATTTGATTTTCACTATTTAAATAGTGAAAATCAAATTTTGCCGGCTTCGGGGAATTTATGACTAGGTATGTCGGTACCTCTTTTGGATCAATGGAAGAGGAGGACCATACCTTCCCCACTATGGTATTAAAATCATAAGCATTGGTTGTTTTATAACTAAATTCTCCGAGGTTGGTTGGGGGTGGTAACCACCTCCTTTTTCCTATCCCCATGGTAAAACGTGTACGAAAATAAGGCTTGCTAAGACGAGGTGTTTTTAAAGGGTATTTCTATCATTGGCGTCCCTATGATAACACGCCGACAAACTTTATACATCTGAGTAAGTGCTGGAAAGTAGAGAGAGTAAAACATGTGCTTACTGCAATGCTAACGTACACACGCACGCACACACACACCCACACCAAAACATACACACACACACACACACACACACACTGTACTCCTCGTTTAAAAGGATAAGAACTCTGGGTAGACATGGTAGAGGCAACAGACCAAGCGCTAAGCCAAACGAATTAAATATCCATTTTCAGTAGAATTAAGAATATATATATGGTGGTGCAGTAGGCCGAGCTTAGAGTCATAAATGACGATTCCCTTCTCGAAGTTACGTTATCCAAGGAACATATTTTGAGTGCCAAATCGCGGGAAAGTTATGGAAAACTATAATAGAGGAGGGGTTAGTTACAGAGTAAATTTGAAATCACATCAAATTGTGGCAATTATGTGTACAGTATAGCAATGAATTTGTCTAATAATGTTAATAATATTGGTTTAAAAAAGTACAGTTTTATAGTTTTCCAACTTTTTTTAAACTTACAACAGATAGAGATTGAACGCCATCCTGGCGTAAAAATTTAACGCAATTCTCAGATTTTGTTTAAGCTGGCGTCCACCTGTTAAAAATGTTCCTAATTTTACCATACTTTACCTTTTAATTACGGTTAAACCAACCGCCACAATATTCAATAATCTTCCGCTTTATTACATATACCTAACATAAAATTACAATTTTGAAGCAGAAAAATGTAAATAAACAGTGGCTAAAATATAATACTACACATTTTGAAAAAAAGGTATTTATTTTTAATTTGTTCTTTGTTTCAGTTTTATTATATTTTCCAATATTACTTTCTTTGTAACTACCTTGTTTTTTAATGTAAGAATACGACTATGAAAATCGTTTTACCTATAAAATGTGTTAAATAACGTCGTAATTAAGTAACGTCATTAAAAAATGCAAAATCTCATTTTCCCTATCATTTTTAAAAATTAGTTTAAAAACCTTCTTTTCCTCCTTTTTGTATTATAGTTTAATTTGAAAAAAGTCGTACACAACACATATATATATTTAATTTTAGCAGCTGCTCGCAATTTAAAGGTCATGTAGTGTAGTGGATAAGGTTTAGGACTTGTAATCTTAAGGGCCCTTGGTTCGAATCGATGTAAGGTACATGTATTTACGTTTATTAATATGATGGATTAAGAATTGAGACATTAGAATCTGGACATTACTATAAACACAAAGTGTATAAACTGGTTTCAATCTTTATTTCTTTACGTTTCCTTTGTTTATTGCATTTTTTTCTCAAAATATTTTGCCTGAATATAACTTTTTACAACCACGTGGTAACGTAAAAAATAACGTTTTGTATGATGCCGTAGCTACAACGTGAAAATTTGGTTTTAATTCTTAATATTGTTTTTTAAACAAGTCAAAACCCAACAATAACGATGAAGCTGATATTTGTGTACGCCGTATTTTACGTTCCCTGCAATGGTTTCGTATTTTTTTACGGGTCCAGTTATTTAACGCGCTTCTGCATGTAGTGAGTAAATGCCTGTTTTTTTTAAGGTTTATTTTTAAACAGTTGGGTACCTGAAACGAGTAAATGCATGTTGAAATCTTCAGTTGTCTGACGTATACAACATTGGGTCAAGTCTTGGTGACCCCTATAAACTTCATTTTGATCATCTAACCGGCCGCAGCCCGAGATGCTGTTCGACATGTAGCCCCAAATGTCCCTGTTTGTCCATTAAGTGTGGGGATGTCAGATGGATCCTGCTGGATTGTCTCGAGCAATCCAAATCATATAGTTAAAGGGGGCGACGACCCCTGTTTTGGCACGTTAACTTCCAACATGTGACCTCTGAGACATTGATCATCGCACGATGACAGTGCGGACCGGCAAATCGTGCACGGCGTAGGGCAACAGAAGATGAAACTTGGAAGGGAATCTCCAGATATCGGTTGCTTGGTCTTTGTGCTCACGCCAGGCAGGATATGGTTTGTTACTCGATAAGAAGATTGGTGTAGGTGCCATCCACTCGATCCTGTTAGCTCTGTGCTTCATGGTCCAGGTATTCAGTGATCCAGAAAACAGGATACTCTCTACACAGACTCTAAAGAATTTTAGCTTGGTTGAATGGAGATACCAGATTGCCATAAGTGGTGTAGATTATGCAGGCATTCCAAGCTATCCTTTGCGTGTGACAGGAAGCTTTCTGCTGTCGGCGACTAGGACATGATTTATTGAAAGTCCTTTAGACCGTTGAGTGGCTACCATCTGTTGTGCAAATAGGTTGATGATCATCTTCTCATTGACAGTTCATATATTCGCAGTCTATTCTTGCATAGATGCTGGGCCGACTTTGTGCTGCAGCATCTTCAGTGACGTTAGTAGATCTTGGTGAACACATAGCGAGAAGTGTTAGAGCTAGATCTTTTTGCGTAGGTCAAGGTCTGCCAGATAATGACTTGGGTGGAGTCTAGAACGCTTGGGTTGCTTTGATGGGGAGTCCTTTGTTGTTAATGATGTCAGACTCGTTGAGGATGTAATCAACCACAACTACAAAGAAATATGGAGCAAGAGTCTCTCTGGCGGATTCAGTGGTGAGAACTCATGTGTCCCATCCATGGTCTGCACACAGCTATATGGGTCTATGTACATGATGGCAATTGCCTTGACAGTCTCATCTGGGACCCGTAGTGGCGAGAATATGCAGAATTACATTCCTTGTTTACACTGCCAAAAGCCTTGGAAAATTATTATACAAAAACAATTGAAGCTTTCTCTTGGAAATTCTCAACTTTCTATGATCCTTCTGAGGGAAAGTTATCTGAGGTAGTGTTGATCTGCCTTTGCGAAAAATGTCGGGTTCCGTCTGAGATGGATCTATATGCGGAGTGATTCTGTGGAGCAGCATGGAGTTTTACGCGTGTACAAAATAAGTATAAATTGTAATTAAAAAGGACAGTCTGGAGTATATTGATTGTTATTAGCATTGTTAATTGTGTTTTGGACATACCAAAATCTTTAACCCAATAAATTGATAAAAAATTAGAAATAAATCGTATTGTAAAATTCAGATCGTTTTGCGCACAAGGATCGTTTGTTTGTGCTTAAAGGAATTTCTGACCTAGGTGTCTACATGAGTCCCGTTAACAAGCGGAACAACTTGAGAATTGGGTTATTTTCAGAATTTTACCCCATAACCGCAAAATCACATGTCGTCCATAAATATTTGAAATCCTTGTAACCAGAAATATGTGATATAAATTTCAACAAGAGTAGACTGCAAACTTAAGCTTTCCCACCCGTATGTACCTTTTAATTGCCTTCTCACCGAAAACCATGTGAAATATGCCCGGGGAAAATGCCAAAGCCCTATAGTAATCTTTCTTTGGACGTGCCTTAACTCTGTCAAATTTAGAGATATATTATCGAACGCACAATTCTGGCTGTACCATATATTTGAAAATTGGCCAAGCAAAGAAAAAATAGAACACATACTTGTAATATTGAATATTAAAATATTGAAATATCGACAAATCGCAAAAAAATGCGCCTCCAAAAAGTCATCCTCATATTACAAAATTTAGATCAATGTCTTGCAGATAGAAAATCGGTGTCATGAACTGATTTCCGCTGAAATAATTCCATTATAATGCTGGATGAATTTCATCCAACTATAAAAAAAAACGTAACGCTGAATTGAAAATTTTAAATTGTGAAACAAAGACATCGAAGTCAAAATGGAGTTAGTAAGCTTTTTACATTCTTATAGGTTTTAATCTCCTACACATTGAATTGAAATGCGGACAATTATTGTTCAAAAGTGCGATCGACAGTTATGATTCTGTTTTAAAAGCGGTTGTTAAAGTTAGGCTTGTTTCAGTTAGCTTGGAACCTTTCCTGAAGAAATATCACCGTTGGTGCCTCTGGTTTACCCGTGCGATATTTTGGGAGATGATTCAGGCTGCAATGGTTACAATGTAGATCCGAGGATTTTGATGATCTGAATTTTACAAATCGTTGTCGTTTCAACAACGAAATAAATCTCTGTTGACAGGGCTTCTTTATTTCCTCTTCAAGGGAGAGTATTCGGACTTTTATCGTTCATCAATGTATTCTAAGACGCTTTGTTATCACTGGCCAAATGCACGTTTTGGTGTCGAAATCAATGCTTTGTATCGCCGTACTTTATTGAGGTGAGATGACAGTACTTTAAGGCGTTCTAATAATGTTATCAATATGCCAAAGTCCTTGGACAGTGGTTAAGAATTCTGCAAACGCTATATGAACGGTGATTTTTATCGTATCAAGCCTGATCTGTGATAAAGGTAAGTTCTTGGGTTGGTTTTATTGCCTCCGGTTTTATATGGATGTTCACTTCTCTTTCTCTTAATAAGATGACGAAATGATAATTGAATGTATCTGTGGGATTCGATACCAGTAACCTTTTCTAACTCTATAGTCTAATCATTAACTATGCAAAGAGAAAAAGGGAGAACCGATGTGGCAGCAGAAAGTCGTTGTTTGGTGTAACTTTTAAATCAATAATCAGCATGAGAATCGACCAATAAATTCAATGCTAGCCGAGGACTAATAATAAGAACGGGTGGGAGAGTGGCCATTAAAAACCTAAATATGGACATTTATGGCTGTATCCCTGGATAGGGCCTAAATGTGACTGGGTAATAGGGATTGTATAGAGAATAGACTTCCATGTAAATATATTATTTCACTGAAGAAATCATAAATCTACATGTGTTTCTTTAAGTTGTATTTTGGTTACTATTATGGTAATATTTAGGTACGGCTAGTTGTACGTTGACATTTCCATTAATTACAATACATGGTAGCCGGCATTCGGCTTATTAGGCTAGCACAGAATTCAATACCCATTATTAAATTGAATGTGTATTCTACGCGAGGTATGGACCGCTCAATGTTCGAAAATCTTGAATTTTGACAAAATCCACGGTGTTTTTTGGTCGATAATCGAAGATTTCATTTCATAATCCAAGATTTTGAGGAAAAAACTTGGATTTTCAAGCCCATATTTTCGACCTGAGAATGAAAAACCAACTGGATTATCAGTTGATGAATCCAAGGATTTTTGATTAATACAAGTGTGTCCTATGGACAAGGGATCCACGGGTTGAAGACCAATTATGCTTAGAAGCCTATGGACCCTGCGGAACACTCGTTTTAGTAGTCGGCCTCAAATGCTATTCTTCTAGAGGACTTTCCACAGTCTTCGGGAGATAGCTACAGGGACGACACTCCTTTCCCATCGGACGGTATATCTTTGGCCAGTGATATTACCATTTCTAGGCATCAACCCGAAATCAGGACTGAAATTTTGAAAAAAAAAAATGGAGGCAAAGGTATCTGAAACACAAGCCTGATCAAGCGTTGATAGTGTGGGACCCTATTAAGAGTCCCCCCTCTCATAAGTCTTAGGAGCCTCCAACTTTTTTTGGTTCATTTTACAATTGGAAAAAACAACGCTACAAAAGCGTGCAAGTTCCAGCAGAAATCTATTGTTGCTAGTTCACTTAAAATTGGTTGGGCCCTTCCGCCCCCAAAAGAAGTCGCTGGGTTAAACTAGTTAAAACATTTTTTTTATGGTCGAAAAGATACCAGCTAATGTAAAATGTAGTGAATGGCCATCATAGGGGGAAGTTTGTTGTATTATTAAGGTTGAAGTACAAGTATGGAATTAGTCAGCATGAAGTTTTCAAAGTGACTCGGAATTGTTTTGCAAGGATATGTGGACATCAAAAACATTAAAATCAACATGCAATATTTTTCACAAAACCCTGAAAACTCTTTTTTTTATATGGTAAGCTAGGTTATTTTACATAGCTGTTACATAGTTATCATCTAAGATTTTATTTTAGTAGGTCATTTATAAAAAATTTGGAGCATAGTTGTTAAAATATTTTGACAACTAGTAAATCAAGACCAAATTCAATAAAATCGAAATCTGCAGTAAAACGCTATTAATGCAATATTCTAGGCTTGGGGTGTTTGGGATCAAATCAACATGTTTAGTATTACTTCAAGTGTTAACAGGGTATACCTACTTTATTGTTTTATTCTCATTTTAACTGCATCAAAACAGCCAAATAGTTAAGGATAAACTAGGTATTTTTTAATATTTAACAGGCTAACTTATTCTGAGTACCACGGTCCCTGTACAAGGTATGGGGACTATTGTCTGATGCACGATAAAATCATCATAATGCTATGGAGCCAACTCTTGTAAAGCCGGGGTCAAGTGGCTGATTTGGCAACAATAGGGGAGGTTGACAAGATGTTACACATGTTAATTGGAACGTGGAGTTGTTGATGGTGTGGAGCAATGCATATCAGTTCCCAGTTCGACTAAAGAAAGCACAAGGACTGTGAGGGCACTGTTAATAATGCCCGCCTCTAAGGGTTGTGTGAAGAGTGATTTGTGCTTAAATAGGGTTCAAAATGAAGACCCATTCTCGAAAGAAGGTTTGATTTGAAATTGCTTGAAGGAGAGGAATCAGAATTGGTCCAACTTCGAGAAATGTGGCAGGATATTGTTAAAATGTAACACTGACAAAATGTAAATTGAGAGCACGGGTGGTCTGGTGGAAAACTGCAGGGACTCGGGATCATTCAAACCGTTAAAAAAATCGTGAGTTTGAGCCCCACTGTGGTCAATGTGTGTGTCCCTGGGCAAAGAGACTTCAACTCCAATTGCCTCGTCGACCCAAGCGAAAACTGGGGAGCTGCTATGGGATATTACAATCTAATGCTGATAGGCATGTGCGCTTTGAATTGAAAGGTATGTCTTTAAGCAGCCACCTAAATGAAACGGAATGAATGTGACGATTTCTTGAAGGCGGCGTAATAATAATGGTCAACCGCGCTTTGAGCCTGTTTACGGGTATTAAGCGCTAAATAAAAACTGGTTATTATTATTATTATTATCAAAATAAGGGGGTAAAATTAGTACATGATAAATCGGAAATCAAATCACATTGTACTTACATGTACCCGAATGTATTTGTCTCGTTATGAGGATTAAACAAAGTATTGTTTGCCTCGTTTCAAACCTGTAGTTACACGGTTACAGCCCTAATACGGTTCAAGCTCATCATGGGGTAAAATTATCCAATGCTCAGATTTTTATCAATCTGGTGTCAAATTGTTCCTCTGGTCTATTGAAACAGAAAACGCATTTTAGGTCTTTGGGCAACATGTTTGTATACAATCTTGAGATCACTTTTTAGTGACTCTATAGATCATTTTGCCCTCTAATTATGCAACCGAATACCAAACATTGTAAAATAAGGCAAGACGAATAATTTGACGTCAGTTGGATGATCACAAGTCTCCGTATGAATGCAAGAAGGTGCAATAGCTGCCATGTGATACAACTGTGTGCTACCATGTATTACTTGTTCCAATCATGAAAGCATCCCGTCCTTTGGAGGGGACGTTAAGCCGTCGGTCCCGTGTACAGAGAGTCACAACTGTACATGTACATCGCAGTCAGTGTCGAATAAGAGTAGGGTGAAAACCCCTGGAAGTTCCCAATCCGCCCAGCCTCAAATAGCTGGCCATGTTAGGAGCGTCCGTATCATGGATACACGCGGCTCCGGATCAGCACACTCAGTTGAATAAATCCTGATACCACCACAAGCCATTACCAATGACTTGTGGATACGCTAAGAAGAAGACTTCTTCCGCAGAAGAATCCTGGCCAGCGTATTAGGTACCTTCCGCGTACATACAGCGTTCAGGGTACGTGCTTGCATCTCATTGCTTGCTGCGTAAATACGCCCATACAATACCGCGTTGTTACGTGTATACCAATTGCCAAGATGGCCACGATTTATTTGCGAGAACTTTAGGATAACTTATTTTTCCTTGAGCCAGTGGCTCTTGAAATGAGCCACCATTTCAAGAGCCACTGACCAAAGTCTAGGCATAATAATACTCTGTTTGATGGGAATTTACCTAGTTATTTATTTAAATATTTATTTATTTAGTTTCTGATGTAGTTATTTAATAGGTATTTAGTTATTTAGTTAGTTATTTAGTTTTTTAGTAAATTATTAAGTTATTTTGATTAGATAGTTGGTTGGTTAATTAGTTATGTATTCCTTTATTTCTATATCCCTTTAATTTTTTAATGTCATGAAAAAGAGTCATCAGATTTTATAGATCAAAAATAAAAGCTTTGTACGGCAAACCTTTAGCAAATTTCACATCTGCACATTTCCCTGATAAAAAAACTATTTCTAACTAAAATATATTTATATGTTTATATGTATTTGTTGCAGAACGCATGTGAAGAGAAACGCAATCTTTCCTGATTCCGATTTGGCAAGCACCAAAACGAATGACTGCTTACTCGGCCTGGATGGCTAACTACTGATTTCTAAAATCAATTCCATTTGGTGATAAATGTTATCAAGATGGTGTTAGATCGTTGCATACTCATTAACAATAAATGTGAGTTGTACGTTATATCTCTGCAGTTAATGTAACTATTGAAGGTAAATTTCCACGATTCCAACACCTCCTCTTTCACTACTGCTTCACTAGACATTATTGCAAAAAGCTTTTTCCCCAATGTCAGTTTATTCCGCTGTAGAAGTAATTATAGTCCACCGTTCTCATAGTCCGGCGGACTATATCTGCTTTAACACCGGTCTTTGTGTTTTGGTGTTATAAGCAAATGCTTGCATCACATTGTCCAATAAGCAACTGTATTGTGTTTTCTACCCGTTTGCCGACAGAAAATACAAATGTGTAAATTCCCAGCAGAATTTGCATGTGAAGGTTAACAGTTAATGATACATAGAATGCAACTTTTTTGAAGTAGGTCGGGAGACGAAACTGTTGATCACGAAATGGGCCTTTTCAACGTCGGGATCTTGTATAGCTAACTAGTGTATTTGCCATTTCTTGCGTGACTCAAAGCTGTATTGTAAAAAAAAATAAACTGCGTGTAGGTTTCTGTATTGAGTTCAATCTCGAACATGGCGATTCATGATGCATTAAGTTTGTTCATGAAATTTTCTGTAATTATATTAACTATAGCATTTCATTATGGTATAGTATTTGATATGAAAGTCACTGCACAGTTGTTGGTTGAACCATTTTGGAATGTTACCGACAACAATGCACCACCGTCATGTGTTCTCGATGACAGAAATAGCAGCAAACGAATGTTGTCCTTCCACGGAAGCCCTTACCATACCTGCAATTTTCAAGTTACCGTGACGCAGGAATCGTACATGATTCTAGAAGTACCAGATAACAACGCATCCTTTTTTCTTTACATCAAACGGATGGGAGATTTATACATGGACGGTTGTTCAAACAGGTTTTTGGTGATAAATAAAGACACTGAACATTGCGGCGTTGTTTTTAAGCACAAACGTCTCTATTTGAGTTTACAAGGTAATGTGAGTTTATTGATAAGTATTCTGTCAGACTCAAATCTAAAACCTTGGTGTCCTGAATTCACCAGAATAAAACAGGTAGGTCAAAGTGAAATCCCAAGTTGTTCCGTATCAAATGTGAAAGGATACAATGACACAATTCTCATGTCCTAAACAATGTACGCTGGACTTCAAGTCTAATTGTAATGTCACCCTTGGTTACAGGGAAGTACTCTTCCTCCGTTTGAATGACATTTTGCAAAACAGAAAATTAATTTTGTATCCTACAGATCTGGCTGAATTGCATCTTAGTTCTAATAATATAAAAGAAATAGAAGTTGATTCATTTGTCGGTTTGAAGAGCTTGCTGATCCTAGCTCTTGATGACAATTTGCTAATGACATTACAAGCCAACGTATTTTATGAACTAAGTAACCTCAATGAATTGTGGCTGGGTGCAAATCAGTTGACCGTGATAAGCGAAGATGCATTTTTGGGTTTATATAATCTGGGCATACTCTCATTGTATGAAAACTACCTGGTCATGTTAAAATCTGGTACGTTTCGAGATTTGGGTAAATTATATGCCTTAAATCTCAGCTTTAATAAGTTACAAAGAGTACAAGAGGGGTTATTCTTGGAGTTGAAATTCCTTGAAAATCTGCTCCTCTTTAACAATCAACTGGAAACTTTAAATGCTGGTGCGTTTCGTGGTTTAAATCGACTAGTTAGACTGTATCTACATTATAATTGTTTGAGTATATTGCCAGATATTTTGTTCCGAGAATTAGAAAATCTTAATGTGCTGTACGTACATGGTAACAAACTGACCCTTTTGAGTTCTAATGCTTTTAAAGATTTGCCCAAACTCAATGCCCTTTCTATCGATGAAAATAGAATGAACACATTGCCAAGAGATCTGTTCTCGGGTCTGATCTATCTGGAATTCTTGTATATGTCTAAAAATCAATTCCTGACGCTGAATGTAAGTTTGTTACAGAACTTGGGCAGATTAAATCTTCTTGATTTTCATGGAAATTTGTTAAGCACATTACCTCTCGGATTATCTTCGGTGTTACCAAATTTACGTCAACTGCTTTTAAACAATAACCGAATATCCACATTATATGCCGACACATTCGTTGGGTTTTCTAAGTTACAAGTACTTGTATTAGCCTCCAATTATTTGTCCCAAATCCCCGACGAGTTGTTTGGTGATTTAAGCAATTTGGAAATATTAACTCTGTTTGATAACCGCTTAGACTTCCTGGGCAATAATGTTTTTCATGGGCTGACCAATTTGAGCTATATGTACTTAGCCCAAAATAAACTGACAACTTTAGATTTTAATATATTTAAAGATAACCATAAACTCATATTCCTTAGTCTGGCATCAAACAAGTTTAAAGATATTTCAAATATGAATCATTTGATTCATTTAGAGCATCTTAACTTGCTAAACAATTCTTTGATAAACATAGATCATAATTCCTTTACCGGCCTTCCTAAAAATATTGATCTGTATGTAAATCAACATGAAATATGTGAATGTTATGTTTCTACTGATGTTAATTGCAGCGCGGCTGGCAACAGGTCGCCGTATCTAACGTGTGAGAGGCTATTATCAGACAGGGTGTTAATGGCAATGATGTGGCTTATCGGTTTAAATGCACTCTTTGGCAACATCTTGTTTTAATTTGGAGGAAGAAAAATACTGAGAAAAGTAAGATTCAAGATTTGTTTCTCAGCAACTTGGCTTTGTCAGATTCACTTATGGGTGTATACATGCTTATAGTTGCATCTGCAGATATATACTTTGGAGAAAACTTCCCCATGCAATCTGAAGTCTGGCGATCTGGTGTTACATGCAGAATTGCCGGAACACTGTCGATAACATCAAGTGAAGCATCGGTGTTTTTTATAACATTGATAATCAAATTGAATAGGTTTGTATGCCTAAATTCCCGATTTCTACGAAAAAGATTGGCAAAAGGTTGGCATCAGTAATAATTACATTGGTTTGGACATTGTCTTTGGTCCTTGGGATTGTTCCGTCTGTCTTAACCGGGGAAACTTCAAATTTTACGATAATTCGCATGTGTGCATTGGTCTACCTTTAGCTTTGACCGCAAATATTTCAATGAAGGCTCTGCGGAAATTATATTAAACATACCAGATTTTGGTAACACTCGAGTAGGGAAATATCAATTTGTCACAGGAATCATAAGGTTTCGCAAATGGTTTGTATTTCTCAACGGCAGTTTTCCTTGGTCTTAACTGCTTGTGTTATCTCACAATATTAGGCTGTTACATTGAAATTGTACGAGCTATTCAAAAATCATCCAAGCAGTCAGGACGCACTCGCGAAATGAAAGAACAGATTAAACTTACCAGTAAAGTTACAACCATTGTAGCTACAGACTTCTTGTGCTGGTTTCCTATCATCATCCTCGGAATTTTAGTACAAACAAGGGTACTTTCTTTGCCACCATCAGTATATGCGTGGTCCGTGACATTCGTTTTACCCATAAATTCGGCAATTAACCCATACCTTTACACAATAGCGGACATAGTTTCTAATTATCGAGAAAGGGATCGAAAGGAAAAGAACTCTCGTTGAATTCCCCAACAATATAAATGACAATATTTTGTGCCAGTTCATGGAGTAAAAGTATATAGAACAGATCAAAATAAAATACGTAATTTTGTTGGAACGTCCAGCCTCCTGGGCTATATTAATATTAATATATTAATATATAAACAAAGGTATGTCAAACGACATTTCGTAATCAACTTTTTTTCTGAGCAATCTTATCATGCAGTGAAACAATTGCCGTTTTTAGTTTGGACTTGAAACACCTTTTTTCATTTTAAGAATCATTGGTATCTTGGGGTTATTTAGTTGGGTAACTGGTATTTTGTTTTCATTTGTTCATATCAAGAACTATCTACGACTAAAACAGATAAATGTATTAGAAATACCATTGGCACTTCGGTTTTTACAAAACCAGTGTTTTATTGTTTTATACACAACAAAAAATCACGAATTAAGGAAATTTCTATTTTATACAGACACCAAATGCTGAAATATAGTTCATATTCACATAGCCCATAAAGCCAAATGATTAAAGCCACAATCAGTCATATTTTTCATATTTCAAAATGCCAATTGTGTCTCGAAATTGCTAGTGTTAGGTCATATCAACACCTTATATAACTGTTCTTTGTGAAAAGGAGACACTCAAGCATATAAAGCGGTCTTGAAGATGCCAATTACGACTGTTTCTAGACCTAAAACAGTCGGATTCCGACTTTTATTAGTCAAAGCATAAAACTATATACCATATCTGGAAAAATACGGCGTGTTATGCTTAGCCACTTACAGGGTTTTTTACTACAACAATTTCCAACAGTACAAAAAATGGACTTTGATGAAAAGTAAGGGGCGCGATTTGTTTACATTTTCAAGAAATCGCTGATAGTGGCTTTAAGTTCAAAAACAATTAGATTGGAGAGACTATAGCACTATCTATCCGAATCTGGAAGGAAAAGTATGAAATTGTCTCGAACTTTGATAACATCTTCAAAATGACATCAATAAGGCTACGCAATACGGAAAGATACCTATGATTGAGTGCCATATCACATGAGGCCGTAGGCGGAATTTATCATTTAATAGACATGAATACTTGAATAAATACACAAATATAATATAAATAAATATATATATAGGTTGTGTCGAAGGGCTCCGTCGGCAATGTGTTGTAAAGTTTTACATAATCAGTTCCCGATGGTCCTACCACAAGGGAGCATGCTCACATCTCTCCTGTTCAACATATCTACCAACGACCAACCTAGGAAGTGGCGGAAATCCCTGTCGTTTTATTTATGCAGACGATCGTGGAATAGCGCACAATATTCCGACTTCACAGTTTGTTGAAGAGAGACTCTCCAAAGTTTTGTATGAACTCACTCCTTTTTATGAGGAAAAACCACTACGTGCAAAATCCATCCAAGACAACGGTGTGTGCTTCCATCTACACAACCGGTGACAAGCCAAACGTCATGCTTAAAGTTACCATGGTCTGGAACACCCCTGTACCACTGTGATAACTCTGTCTACCTAGGAGTTCCTTGGACCGCACTCTCTCTTATAAGATCCACACGAGAAGATAAAGTACCAGTATGTTCAACGCAATAACATCTTTGGAACAAACTCACTGGCAGAAGATGGGGTGCTCGCCTATACCCTAAGATCGACGACACTTGCCCTGTGCGCCTCATGTGCAGATATGCTCCCTTATGGGAAGATCAACCCATGCCAAGAAGCTTGATTCAGCGTTAAATGCTCCTGCCATCCTTATCAGAGATGCCTCCGTCCAACACCAACGGAAAAAATTATACATCCTAGAAGGAAATGCTCACCAGACATTCGTCGAACGCGTAGCGAGCAAGCAAGAGCGTAGCTGTCAAGTATCTAATGTGAAGCACCCTATTTCGGACAGATACCTGCTGCCAACCAACTTAAATCCAGAGAGAGTTTCTATCTTCTTAAGCAAAAGGTCCAACCTCCTTGAAACAGTCTCTAATGAGGTCAAGAGAGTCGCCTTGGGTAAGAAAGACTTGCCATTAACCAAGTAAAATCTATCGGTATTGAACCTGGTTGAGGCCTCTCCCACCTGGAACTGACTCCTCATGGACTGAATAGCGCTGCCTCAACAGCACTGGCCGATTCTAAGGTTTCCTTGCAGAAGAGTGGCTATCTGGAAGCATATCAGGATACTACCTATGGTTGTGGAACAGCACCACAGACAATGGAACCTCTCTTGATCTGCCCATTGCTGATAACCAGGCACAAACAAGGACCTTGCGGAATTTCAGTGAAGCAGCCAGACGTTGTACCATCTCTGGCTGGATCATATTTGAGAGAACCACATTGTTTGGACACGATAAAAGAAGAACACTAATCAGTTGACCAAAGTCGGGTGTAGCGCATGTCCGTAAAAGGCCAAAGGCCAGAGTTGTTAACGCTATGTCGGATATATCCTTGAATATACATAAAGTCAGTAGAAACATCCAGAATGATGGGCCTCTTCATCAGTGCCTGGGTCCCACCCAAGACTCGTTTTTCTGCCATTGCAAAACACAGTTTTCTTAATACCCAGGCAGACGAGTCCTGCGATGAAAGGACGCAGTAAATGCTGGATGACAAATGCGTATTCCAAGTAAACAGCGTAGAGATTCGTTGTAGAGACGCTCGTGTATTACGCGTGACTGATGCGCACCCGCCGCACACTCGGACACAAGATAGAGGTAGTATCGCCGAAGCTGAAATCTTGAGAAACACGTAGGCCGGAAAAAATACTGGTGGAGTTCAATGTCGAACGGTTCTGCTGACAGAGGTTACAGTACTCACCTGGTAGAGGAAAGGACTGGAGTCGTAGCTAAATATAATATAGTTTCAGTACAAAGTTCGAAGGGCTACGTCGGCATGTGTTGTAAAGTTACATAATCAGTTGACCAAAGTCGGGTGTAGTCGAATGCCGTAAAAAGGCCAAAGGCCAAGAGTTTAACGCTATGTCGGATATAATCCTTGAACATAACAAATAAGAGTCAGTAGAAACATCCAAGAAATGATGGGCTCTTCATCAGTGCCTGGGGCCCACCAAGACTCGTTTCTGAATAGAAAAACACAGTTTTCTATCCCAGGCAGACGAGTCCTGCGATGAAGTGATGCAGTAAATGCTGGATGACAAATGCGTATTCCAAGTAAACAGCGTAAACACTGGGAATACATAAACTAAATATGATGCTGCATCATATGAAACTGAGCGGTGGTTATGAAGTAAGCTCTTCACAGATTCGATCATTTTCTTGATCGCTTAGCTTAGATTGCATTCAATAGGTAGCAATGTCGGAATTTGTGAATGGACTGAACTCTGTGCTGTCTTCGCTTCTGTACTGACCTGGGTTTTCTTTTTTGGTCTCATTTTCTTCAAATTGTAGCAGATGTCTCTATTTCCGAGAGTTCAAGAGTTGAGATTTCTGGGGTTGATTTTGGTGTTTCCATTAGCAGAATTACATCCGAAGATTTGTCCAGCTTTGGCCTTGCCCACAGATCATCACAGTCTGGATGTAGGTGCTCTAAGTACAACAGACATCATGCAACAGGGAACTTTGGATTCCCTTTTCTTTCTGGCATGAATCAAGAGTAACTTTCCCTGTTATCTTCATTGTGATTTTAGTTCAGTTCATCTACTACTTGGCAAACATACCTTTCTCCCGTTGAAGGATTTTGCTTTACGGCAAATATTGACTTCTTCATATCATGCATGTTTTCTGATCCTCTTCGGAAGAAATAAAATCTGACACGAAACTGCACTTTCTCCTGCAGACCTAATCGGCTATTTGTATCAAACAGAGAATACAACTTTGTCAAATGAGCATCCAAAAAGTCTGGATCATGTCTAACTGTACAGCTCATTTTCCTCCCTGTTTCAACTCCCCCCTGAAGGCACCTTTGAAAGCTTCCTGAGACCTTTCATTCTACATGTTGCATACCAGAATTCCGATAGACATCATCAGGTCGCTCTACATCAAAGTTCTCAAAATGCACTCTGCATCTGCCTCGCCCGTCTTCTCTCTCTCTCGAGAAGAAATGGGCAAAATGCTCTCCCTGCGTTCGTTTAGTATTCACATGTATAGACTCATCAATCGTCTTCGCAGTTTGTTCTTTGCTGATCAAATCGTCTGCTTCCGTCACTGACCGCCATGACGGATGGCGTACGAAATCGATCTTTTTCTTTGTAAAATCCCTGCCCCACAGTGGTGAACTGCATGACCAGACAGAGCCGGTTGCAAAAATTATTCCCTCTATCAAACAAACAATATTTATGCTCTATTAAGAATGTACGTGTAATAAAATGTGACAGGAGAAAAAAATCCAATATGTGAAGAGTTTGACATGACATGAGAAAAAAATCCAATATGTGAAGAGTTTGACATGACATGAAAAAAAATCTAATATGTCAAGAGTTTATTCACAACTATGCAATACGGTTATATTGTGTTTTCTTAGATAACTAAACTATGCAATACGAGAATATAATACTTAGCTGTCCCCCAATGGGATTCAAGTATTCATGTCTACTAAATGATAAAAAGCTTGCTGCCCTAACCAGGGGAGGGCGGTGGGAGCGGACGCCCCCCCCCCAATCCAAAAGGCCTCCAAAACCCCCAAAAGAGCGAAAAAGGGCTAAAATTCTGATTTTGCAAGTGGGAGTAAGCCACAAATTAGGTTTTTTTGTCGAAAAAAGTTAACATTTCCCAAAAGGTCCCTTTTTGACAAATTGCCCCCCCCCCTGCAATTTTGGGGAATTGTCACCCTTTTTTAAAAAAAATCGCCCTCCCCTAAAAAAAGCCCTGGTTACGGGCCTGTTCGTGTCATAGCGCAATTTTTCAAAAGTTACCTTTCGGATTTGTGTCATTTTGTATCACGTCACTCTTCAAAGATGTCCTTGTATTCTTACACATATGCTGTCATTTTTCTTTTCATTGCTTGTCATATCATATTCAACCATGTTTATATCCAAAATATTAGGCAATGAAGTAAGAAATGGCATTTTCTAGCCAAACTACAACAGGTAAATTCAATTAGCTGTTGTTCAAAATGCCCCTGAATTGGATTTCGGCTTTAAAATTTGGACTTTGCACCTCGAAAAATCTCGGTCGCCCCCACTGACCTCTACACATGGATAGCGGGAAGTTGCTTTTCTACCTTGGTAATATGGCGGGAAACAATGCATACACCTGCTGGTGCACATATTCCACACATATGTTCTATTGTTATACAAATTTCCTTTAATTTGACAACTTTGACCCTGGGCGACTCAACCCGCTATCCATGTGTAGAGGTCAGTGATCGCCCCTCCCGACCTATTTCTGTTGCGAAAAGAATGTACATGCCAATAACATGGTTTCAGTATCAGAGTAGATTGTGTGGTTAAAATAAATAAGTATAATGTATTACACAGTTTCACGTTATCATTATTACTGACGATTATAAAATATATGTATTTTGTTTGCAAATTGAGTTTATGAGATATTGAAACGCGTTTAATGTTTTGAAAGATACAGTATAAATGTAAGCTGGATATCCAGAGTAGGCATATGTAGATTCTCACATTGAGTGTGGCTACTGACATATCAAATCTACTTCACTCGATTTATATATATAGATAGGTTTTCCCGGCCATTTCGCACTTTTATCAACCAAAAAATAATTTGGCAATCAATTTCGTACGGTTTGGGCTTACCGGTGTGATGCTGTGGAAAGCAGATATAGTCCGGTGGGAGACATAGTCCGGGGCTCCTAGACGATAACGGAATTAAGCGGTGAAAACTAATGTGGCGTAAAGAGACAACTAATCGATTGCCCAGTATTCACCATTGTTGGTAACAGGCTGCCCAAAAAAAGTTAACACTCGGACGGACGACATTTTGATAACAAAGAAAAGTACGCATGATGGGTCTTTGTTTGGTTTCCCTTTAAAGCCAATAAAAGAAGCTTAAGTATGCCATCTTTTCATTCCAATCCGATACGTAAAACAAAGATATGCTTCATTCAATTATGATGAGGGCAAAATCAACTTGGTCGATTGTGCCTTCGAACACTGAAATGCATGATGCAACGTTGAAGACACTTGGCTTCATAGCCACATCTTTTTCCTCTTATTAAAAAGAAAACAAAATAGATTTTGCAGTGTTTTTCTATTTAAGAAAGACCTCGAGCTTCCTGCCACGTTGTTTTAACCAAACGTTCATCGGTGGATCTACCACAACTGCTCTTCTAAAAAGAGAAATTGTTGGCTGTGCGTTCTTGCTTTTGGTTCGTGGGATCGGTATGGCTTGCTCATGGTGTCTATTTCCAATGCTGCCTGCTTTATAGTCCTTGTAGCCTTATTATCAGAAGTTTCTCTTTTTTTGTTGACTTCGTGTTTGGGTTTTTATTCTTCCTATAGAATCATAGATGTTCTTGGGAATCCAACAAAGAAGTGTCTGGTTGTTTGGTTTAATTTGGTTTGGTTTACATTTTGAATATTAGAGCGATTTGATAGGGCTAACCTGCTATAAAGTGAATTGACTGATTAATATTGAAAAATAGAAGTTTGGCTGATCATAAAGACAATACTCACACTTTGACAATATTGAAGTTCAAAATGGATGGCCAATATCTTTCAATAGTTCGGTTACCAATCAATCACCCAATCAATAACCAAATATTGAGTATGTTACAAAATCTTGTTTCCCACATTCATTAAATTAACCACTGCAAATCGGACCAATCCGCATTTGGTACTCTCCTTGTTGTAACAAGCATAACTTTTGTTTTACCTATCGCATTGAAATGAAATAAACGGCAGATTAAAGCTTATTTAGTTAGCTTTCAGAGCATACCAACAAAGACCCATGCATACTTTATTTATTTATAAAATGCCTGTGTTCCGAGTGTTAACATTTTTTTTGGGACAGCCTGTATGAGTACGCCGGCCAATGGTTACTTTTACACCCGGTCCAAATCCTAAGTATATGCAATCTTATCGGCCAATTTAGTGCACATTTTTGATCCCACGATTCCAAAGACTAGATTATTTAAGATGTTTTTTTCGAACTTTTCGACACACTTAAAATTTGTCTTATGACAGTTATTTTCATATTCACATGATTATTTTGAATTTCAAATTAGAATGTAATTTTCATAAAAAAAAATCTTTAAAGCCTATACTCCTTTTGTTTAAATTTTTGTTATCAGGCAGCAGAGTGTCACTATATTATCAATTGTGCTGACTTGTGGACTTTGTGACGTCATGTAACGTCATACTAGGTATGGAGTACTTTGTGTTGGTATCGAAGGAAAAAGGAGGACCATCATAGCTATCCATTGGTATCAAGTCATAATTAAGTTCCGGGAGCTTTATAACGAATTCTCGGAGGGGGGGGGGGGGGTCCCGGTTTTAAATCCATGTTACAAAGAAATGCTTTGAGACGAGGGGTAAATTTGTGTTTTATTTGGTTTGTTAGTTTGTTTCCTTATTATGCTGTTTTAAAAATTGGTCCCCCCCCCCCCCCCCCCCCCCCATGGTTGTCTATTATTCTTATTTAAGTTATTTGTAAGGCCTATGTCCTCTGTATTATTAGTAGAAAATAGGCCTAATTTAGCAGAGTCTGTTTGAGAACTGCCTTCACTTAAGGGTGCAACTAAGATTTTTAAAGGCACCAAATATTGTGCATAAAAGTATTCAAATAGACCAGACACTCAATATACATCTCACCTATGTGGCTACAGAAATGCCTTAAAAGAGAGAAAAAATGATGCTGATTTGCTTGTATTTCTGATATAAAACATAAGCTGAATTTCGTATTTGTCGCTCCTATACGAAATTATAAATTTCAAAATTTTTGTACCAAAGAAACATTTCTCAGCTTATTCCTTTCAGAAGGGGTTATTTTTGGGTGTAAAGCTTTACTCAGAGCAAACTTCAGAATTTCGATTTTTTTAGGGAACCCCTGACATTCATCTCTCTTTGCAACCTTTAATTATACTCACACTAGTTTCTCCTCATGCTTACATATGTGTTTCAATCACGGCCTCCTTATTATATAACCCGATTCTTGAGTAGGTTCAAACTGGAGCGATAGGTCATTTGTTCAACTCACTCCACTTGAAACCATAGCCAACACCATCGAGGACAGCCTAAACACCACTGTGTTCCCCACAAAAAGGATCGCCTTTGGATGTTTGAACAACAACAGCATTGAAATGGTTACCGCAATGGCTGTAGGAAACAAACGGCCTACGTAAATAGTCCGTAATAGTTTTAACCAGAGCAGGCGGAATTCTTTTACCAAAATCTCCACTTATGAAAGGTCTCTTCATTTTAGTTTGAAACGTACCGCGAGAGGTTTGTGTAAAGTTCAAGTCATATTTGCAGAAACAAGAGTAATAAAATTGTTTATAAATGGAACTTGACGTAACTTTCCTCTTCAGAATTTTGATTGAAGTGGTGCAGCTATTTCAAATTGCAATTATTGAACTTGTTAATATCAACTCCCTCAGAGTGATATAATATGGTTATTTTAATAAATCGTAGTATTGCTTTTGCAAAAGGATAAATTTGTTCGTAAGTTTCAATAATGAACTCTTGATAGGGCACTATTCTAGTGATTTTGATTGATTACGGGAAGGGGTTCCCTCCCAATGACTCTTAATATGTAATTGTTTCTTCATATTTTAATGATGGAAGAAATATTTCATTCTGTTCTCTTTTAGATTATTTTAAACGACAGTAGGGGGCTTCTGAAGTTATTAAAATTTACTTTCTTTTGCTTGGTTTTTGATTTGTTGCCTAAGTACTTTTTGATCGTGATATTTTCTCAGAAATTGGCATTATCGTCATGTTTTTTGGCGATTTGGAAATGACTGCGGCATAATAAAGGCTTAATGTTTCTGATCCGAGCAATTTTGTTCGTTATGGTTCAACGGATAACATAGCCGAAAGCTCATTATCGATTTTTCTTTTTGAAATTTGATGTGAGTTTTATCGTGATTATTATCAATTTCTTGCTCCGTGTTATCATCCTGTACAAGACTCATCGAAATCCTTAAAGCGAAAATACAGCTGCCAATACCTTAAGTCAAAGTTTCATATTGGCTGATATAAATATCTCTTACAAAGACGACCTTAAATATAGATATTTATATAAAATTATATAATATCTCTACTTTCACGTCAGCCAGTTGTAATATTACCGATAATCATACCCTGCTACTTTAATGGTTAACCGGTGCAAGGGTAGAGAGCATCCGAGTTCCACAGAGGTCACAGTGAACACAGGTTCTCTCTTCCTATATTGGCAACCCCCGGAGTTTTGTTACAAAAATGGCTCAGGTAGCCATGTTAAATGAGATGATCCGATTAAGTACTAAAGTTTTCATCTTGATTTGACTGACCTTCTTTAAACCCCGTCTGTAGAATTTTGCTCCGATATTTCAATCCGTTTTGATGTTAGAGCTAAACATTGATTTTGTCTTATTCCCATAGAGCTCTGCGTCGTAATTATTGGTCGGCCAAAATAAGGCGCACTGTCGCTCATAACATCCCAACCAATCATCCTTTAGCTCTATATTTCACCAGTGTAAAAGAGAAGCTTTCTTCAAACGCCAAAATATCGACCACTTTCAGTAAATCTTTGGTTCTGAGGACGATTGTCTTTAGCGATCGGTCATGGATCTTTGAAGATGTCATTGCTGAATAATTGAAATGAAGATCAGGAGAATGATAGGGCCCAGATGATCTCCTTGAAAAACACCTCGTTCACTGTTTAAACAACTGTTTAAGAATTGCTGTTTAAAAAGAGGGTTGTTTAAAGTGCTTGTTGTTTAGTTTTAAGTTTTAACAACATTGTTTAGTTTTAAACAACATTGTTTAGTTTTTTGTTATAACATTTTTAAAAAAAAAAAAAAAAAAAAATATTTAGAAAACAATTTTTTAAACAACTCGCAATCTTTAACCAAATGCTGTTTACCCTGGTCATCGCTCAACCTTGTTTAAAAGTCATATTAAACAACTTCTTAAAAAATTAAACAACTGATGCTTAAACTTTTAAACAAGTTGTTTAATTTTTAAACAAGGTTGAGCGATGACCAGGGTAAACAGTGTTTGTTTAAAATTTTAAACAGCTTGATTAATTTTGTTCTAACAGTGTTGATATAAGGCACTATCAGTGATTTGCTAAATCCGCACGAAAAAAATACACCAAAAATTAGATATCCTAAGATACCCTCAAAGTTATAAGACCAAAAGCCAATAAGGACAAAATCGGAGATGTTATAGTCATTAGTGTCCACACGGACACTTAATACAACCATTGATGCCTTTTAAAAAGGCTTTCTGAGTTTGTAAATCAAGAAAATTATTACAAATAAAAATATTGTTCATTTCTTTCTGCAACAATTTAGTGAAACGGTAAAGCCCCCTCTCTTACATTAAAATCTATGTAATTGTGCATCTGAGGAAGGGACTACTCTAATCCAGCCCCTGTTGAGGAGCATAATCCAATATGACCTCTTTTGCTACACATTGTTGACACTGTTGCTGGCACTCTAAAAATATTTCTTTATTTCTATGTTCTTCATGGACAAATACGTTTTCAAATTCTTCCTGTTTTAGAGAAATGGTGACCATTGTCACAAGCTCTTTTTGAAAGATTTGAGTAAAGCGTTTTCCAGCCTACAGTGATACTTGGCAGAAGTCATGCAGCTCCTGTGTACTGCCTAGAGTACCGAATCACTATGGTCATGACAGCCTGTTCTTAAGACAGCCTTGTTGGGCTTTGAGAATGGCAGCTTAAACCCTAACTATATTTTACTGAGTTCCCTTTCTTGCGTATGAGGGAGCAACTAAATGTATTGAAGTTGGATGGAGCCAGCTCACTGTTGATGCTTGGCGTTTGAGAAGTCTATATCAACCAGTGGACGAAAGGTTCGTCATGTAGTTGAGAAGAATCAATCCGCCAGTCTGTGATGGAGAGCACATTGGCAGGCTTATAGAGGAGCGCAGACCCACGGTGGCAACTGCAAATGCTGTTGAACGACCGACACCGGTGCGACGAAATCCTATTCATTAGTTATACCATTTAAGTGGAAGGTTGCTACCAGTTGGGAATTCTGTCATGGATGTAATAGTGAGTTGGTCGGGTCTTGGAGTATCTAGCCAGGCTAGTTTCCATGGTTGTAGAATGTGCATGGAGAGCTGAAGCGGTTTAGCAGAAAGGTCTGCGTTAACACTTAAGGTATGGGGGGGGGGGTCACGGGGGGGTCAATGTGGATCCTCCAACATTTTGTTTTTTCGTACGCCAGTTTTTAACGTTTTTAAATTACTTTGCAAATTGTCTATTGTAATTGCTTAAATAGCAGTTGCGCATATTTTTGATGGAAAAACAATTTCAAATCGGCCATGGCGTTATTATTGCTAAATAGCATAATTAAGCATTTTGGTGTCGCTATTCAAAATTGGTTTTTCGCCCATGAAATCGTACTGAAGTAACTTTTTCAGCAATGTAAATGTATTAATTTTCTCCTATTATGGATCTCCAATGTTATGGTTAAAAGTCCTTTGGAAAAACATAGATTTTTTTTCAAAATGGACTTAAATTAAGTCCATTTTTATCTTTGATTTTGGCATTTTATCTTAAAATTAGGACACTGTGTAGTTAAATTCTTGTTCATGGGTTGCACATAAACAAGTTGAGAAAGAGGTATAGGAAATGAGATGTTTGTGTTATGTTAATTGTGGTTTGTGGTGTATGATGCATGCTAGCGCAGTGTTGTGTACAGATGTTTTGACTGGGGATAATTGACAGATACCAATTTAGGCCGACTCATTGTTTGCCTTGTGCTTGGGGGGGAGGGGGAAGGTCAGGGTATTAATTTCTGTCTGTCCTGAGGGATTGGCATTGGTTACAAATAAATACGCCAATTATTAGCAGAACCAAAAGCCATAGTGGGGGGGGGGGGGGGAGGAAGTAGGAACATGACTGTTGATGGGCATTGGGGATTCAAACGGTAAACTACCCGGAAGTTGATGGCGTTTTTAATTTGCTGTGCTGTTAGGTTGGCTATTTGTCCTTTCCCTTGTGAGTCATATTCACATCAACGTAAAGGTGGCGCACCACTAAATAGTTCCGCCAATATGAGTATAATACTAAGAGTTACTCCTTTTTAAGCTTTTTTGAAAAGCAATGCGCCAACATGTTGTAGGCGATTATCTTTGTCGTCACATTGGAATAGAAAGTAAAATTAGTGTTCAATTTTGAAAGCTGTGAATTTCTGCAGTGATATAATATAGGAAAAGCGGCAGATTTTTTTTTTTACAAACCAAAAATCGTAAGGGAACTACAGGCCTTTCAGGGTGAGGGTTGAATAGGGGTTAAGATTTTGGCCCGAAATTATGCTCCAGAGCATATGGTCCAGGAACAAAGGTAGACTCGGAGACAGACACCGGCCTTTGATGAGCTCGTACGTACTTCCCGGTTGTAAAAGGGGACGACCGAGCTATATGATGTGGCGTGTGGGGTGGGCGGACGGGTTGACCAGCAACAGCCAGACTCACTTCTGGTGGCCAATCAGAGGCCAGTGCATTTTTTTCCGCAGTTAAATACGTAGAGAACCTGGAAGTATGCGCTCGTCAAAGGTTTTCTGTCCCCGACTACAATGTTCCTGGAGCATAAAAATCTGAGAAAAAAAATATTCCTGTCGAATATGCTCCTGGAGCATATTGGAATGTACATTGCTCCAGGAGCAAATGGCAAATGTGGTCCTAGCCTGTAGCAGTGGAGAACTGTTTGTCAAATACTGCCAATACTCACGGAGCGTCACGCCGTGGCGTCTGGCGTAACCAGTGGGGGCCGGGGTTGGCCAAGCTGCCCTCCCCGGACACCAAAATCGGGAAAAATCGGAAGGGGAGCCCAAAAATGGAAGGAGAAAAAGGGAGAAGGGAAGAGAAAAAAGATAAGAAAAAGAGGGAAGAGAAGAAGGAAAGGGGAAAAAGAAGGAGGGAGAAGAGAAAAGAAGGAGGGAAGAAAGAAAGGGAATAAAAGGGTTGAAGGTTGCCCAGGCTGGGTCTACCCGGCGAGCACAGCGAGACCGAAAAAATTGGCGAATGGAAAAATCGGGATGGGCAGGGAAGGAAACTTCTTGAGTCTTGCCCCCCCGGAGGTTCTGGTCTGGTTACGCCTGGGAGATGATGTGCATTCAAATTTGGCTTAGAATATTTCTGCAGATTATGTATGTTCCAGGACCTATGGTCCTTGTAACTTTGCTCCAAGAGTATTTTAATTTCGGGTCAAATTCTCAGAGTGGCAAACAGTGTTGTCAAAGAACTGCTGTTAGCCTGTACAAGCTGCGATAGTATTCACTTGAACGCAGTCATGATTTGAAAGGTAAACTAAATAGTTATTAAACATGGCGGGGCATGCAAGGTACAAACACAAACCGTTCCAATTGCAATTTGGATAAAAATCGCACGGACTTTGAAGCTGAGGCACACTAAGGCAAGAGTATTCTGCATCTTATCCTGTGGTTTATTCCGTCAAGGCTGCAGAATTCGTAGGGAGGGCCATATGGCACTCTTTCCGACTTTAAAAAGGGATTGCATGTTGGGAGGAGTTGGCGTTCCTCTGATTTTGGCAATATCTTGTTTTGCCTGCCGTGACGTCACCGTGACGTCACGGTTGACCAGCATACCCGTGTGCTTTATATTTCCGTTATTGCATTACGGCTTAATTTTAATTTTTATTCCGTCAGTGAGTTAGGTGGTCAATGACGTCACGGTGGCCAAATCAGACATTCCCGTGAGTTTGGTCGCGTTAGCATGCTCAGTAGGCCTATAGTCGTAAGATTCACTGTATGTGAAATAGATCTATAGCTTTAAAAAATTCAAATTTTTTATTTTTTTTAGAAAACGATTTTTTATTCTTTTGAAAAAAGGAACATTTTTACTGAGACGACCTCTACTTTCATGACTTTTTAGAGATTTGAAGTTTCAAACAAGACCCCATTTTGGTTGAAAATTTTGCAAATTGCTTGCCCAAATAATCCCTATGTATTTGTGGGAAGTTTGGAAAAAGAATTTAGTATTGTGCCACCACCCTATGAATTCGGCAGCCTCAACAGAATAAACTGCATGTGAAGGATGTGGCGTCAGAATACTGAATTCATGCCGGTGCGGAAATAATTATAGTAAGTAATTATAGTCCGGTGTACTCACAGACCGGCTACGACGCTAAGGAATAAGGCACTCAATTTAGTTGACTCTTCACGCAACATTAGTTTCACGCTTTATTCCGTTATCGTCTATGGTGCCCGGACTATGGCTCCCGCGGACTATAGTTGCTTTTCAGCACCTCTCACCCAAAGACCCTATTTTTGTACCTTCTCTGTCATCAATTACCCCCTGGCTTGAAAGCGTCAGCCTTACACTCATCCGTCCGTTTCATACGTGAGTGTTGTCGTCCCGTGAAATTTTTCCAGTTCTACAGCTCCTAAACCTCAAATTTGGTCCAAAAATTAAGTTCCAGAGTCCCATATTACTTCCGAAAACCCTTCTTTTGCTAAACTTTCAATTTAACAAGCTCCCAAGTCTGGCACTTCACCACCGCACACCCCAACCCAAACCAAAGTTGAGTGACCCCCCCCCCCCCCCCCCAGGTGTGTGGCCCACAAGTATTAGTGGCTGCTTTCAACCTGCTGAAATATGAATTTTTTTAGATTTCAATAATTTCAGTATTTTTTTTTATTGCCAATTGGTCTTCTAAGTTATGTTTCCTAGCAAATGGGGATGTCAAAATGTCCCCCGATCCCTCAAATAAGCATTTTCCTAGGCGCCCCTCCCACACTTCATCATAAATTTGCAGCTTTATATACAACTCAGTCCCTCAACTCCAATGGCACAGTTCAAAAACCTCAACTCAACTACTGGTAATTTTCAAAAGATTAAAAATCTGCAGTTGTGTTAGGGTAATGATTCATGAATCCCAGAATTCACAAATGTCCAGTTTTTCCTGTCATCATACGTTACAAAAGAAAGTTCAATTGTTAATTGTGCCCCTGGAAATGAGCTATATTGGGAAAGGTTGTTATGCAACACAATTAGCAATCAGGTTTACAGATAAACAAACACCATTATTCGGTAATGGAGTAATGAACCTTTTGGAATGTTTTTTTTTTGCATTAACAGTTTCACATACATGTGATGTGGATGGAGGAAGGTTTTTTTATTTAAATTACCCATATAATTAAAATGACAATTTTCCAAAATTACTTTCCGTCTTTAGTATCCACACTGTCCACTTCCTTAAAAACCTCAACACGTTTTCCATGCAGAATAGTAAATTCCATTTACATTCACTTATGGTTTCCAACTAGGGGACAGGGGGTGGGGAGTGCACCTAACGCGTTTTTTGGGGTAACATAAGGGAAGTTGGGGCTTCATTCATTTTTTTTTTTTTTTGTCAGAAAAAAAATGATTGGAAATTTTCAACTGCCAATCCTTAACCAATAACCTAATCCACAACGTTTTTATTTTTTAAATCACACATTCAATCCCCTCACTGTTCCATTCTGTTTGTAGAAAAAAATGGGACAAAATAAAAGTCCCATTTTGAAAAAATCATGTTTTGAAGCAATGTAAAGTCGTCCCGAATAGCAGAGAAAGAAGCAATTCTGTACGTATTTAACCATTCAATAACCGTAAACTCATTTATAGCCAAGAAAGGGTTCCTTTAATAGATAAGAGGCAAACGTTTCGTCCCCATCTTTAAGACATTCAAATCCGTCTCGCAATGTTTTTTTTGCCGACCACAGAAAAAACTAGATTACAACAATAGAAAGCAATTGCTGCTTCCGCTTTTCTCTTTCCACATACTGGGGTGCCTCCGCGTTGCATATACACTAATCGGTATGATACAATTGATGTAGTTGTTAGAGTGGCCAGGGTAATAATATGGCACCTGATCATTGTTCTCAGATACTCTTTTTTCTTCTCATAATGCATGCGCGCGTAGTGAAAAGATGTATTCATTGCTGCGGTTTATTAAATCAAGACACTGACGTGTCATTTCATTCGTTGGTGGCCATGGGTAGCACACAAAAAAAACCACCCAATAGCACCCAACATCCAACAACTGATATTTTGCCGGATTGTTTTTGTATCGAATTGACATTATTGTGTTTATCAAGCCACCCAAACTAATAATTATTTCGTGCAATATTCAAAATGTCAGCGCCCACCACGGACGACTGGTTTTGAATGGGCTTCAACACCCCCTTGTTTATCGCTACATTAACTCTCAATACATTCTACTAATCGTATTTGCTTCCTGGCTGAAAAAATAACTTAAATTCTAGGTGAAGCTGGAAAAAATTGCAATAAAATTGCTTTCACCACAATGCATTTCTATACGTCCCCCAGACAATTTGCCATACTAAAATTCCAGAAAATCCAAGTTGGTGTACAATATACTAATTTGCATAATCCAAAATGGCCGCCAAATCCTAAATTTTTACAAGGATTTTGTTGTATTACTTATCTAAAATTAAAATATGTTGGCACCTAAAATGCCTACATTTGTTTAATTTTATGTAAATGTATATATTGCATGTTCGTATTCGACCCCATTCATGGCTTGGCAGGATGTACTTAATTTGCTAATCCAATGGCCCGCCAATTCCAGAGCTTTTACAACACTGATTGTGTTATACGATTTAATGGAACCAGCCCTGCTGTTAGCAAAATCCCATTATTTCCTGCCACGGTGTTGGCCATTTTGGCTCGTTTGCTCCTTGTTACCTCACTCATCCGGCGTCTAGGTTTGACGTTGTGCTTTGTTTTTGGCGTGTTTTATGCCCGTTCGCGCCAGTTTCTTCACTTGCCTTTCTCACACCGTTTTCATGCTGTCAGATTTTTATTTTCCGCATCTTCGAGATCAC